>PVIY010052878.1:0-14974 GCA_004026745.1 Myrmecophaga tridactyla | reverse complement strand
TGTTGTTTGAGCAGGTGAATATTATTGTCAGAACATAATATTGGTAGGAAAATCTGCAAATGATGGAGAAATTATATAAACTAATGAGGGTTTGGAAAGATATCTAAAACAACAAATGAATCATGACTGTACAAGATCTGAAAGCTGTTAAAGATGAATATGTGAGAAAGCCACATATGCACAGAAAGACTGCATACAAGATAGGTTTCTTAACAATAAGTTTATTTTGTCTCTTTAAAAGTTACATTTTTGGCACTGATAAGTAAATTTAAATATTCTAGCTTAAATTAAAAACTCAATCTATTGCTCCTTTGAGACAAATTACAAATTGTAATATGAAAATGAAAGCCTCAACTTCTTAACATGTATATGGCAGTTATGTAATCATTTTTAACACGAACTCAACCACTTAAACCTGAGAAATCTTTTCCTTCTGGGTCAAGTTATCTTCTTTGAAGCTAATATATATGATTTTATGTAGCATGTTTATGTTCTACAGTTTTCCAAAATATCCTGATAGGTTTTAGGACAGAAAACCCAATTATAAAAACATTTTCTTACTTACATAGATATAAAACTTGATTACTTTGCTTAAATTTTATTTGTTAAAACAAACAGTTAAAGCAATGGACAGTCAGGCCAATAAACAAGCAACTTTTCAGAATGTTCAAAACTCACATACAAAAACAGCATTTCAACTATTAAATTCTCTGTTGGCCAATACCAGTGTGTCATGGGTCATTCTACCTCTTGATGAAAATAGCACATGAGAGTTAAACAACTCCCCTAAGGCAAATTTTAAAACTGGGTATACAAAGAACACCCATCAAAGAATAAACCCATTTGATTGGCTAAACACTGTCACTATAACAACTGAAGAAGGAAACTGAGAATCTTAAAAATGTCATGTTGTGGCATAATCAAACATGAACTAACACTGCTGTCCCATATTCTCAGTTGAAGGAACAATTCTTCCCACATTTCTTCATAAATGTCATCTCACACCTAAAATGTAACCCAGTGAAGCTGAGCACATGTTCCTATCCTAAATCTCAGTTTATGCCTCTTCTTGAACAATTCCCCCATTCCAATCTTGGGGACCATTTTAATTTTGGTGTGTCCTTTGCAGTTATCTATAGTGCAGGTTCTTGCTCTGAAAATTCTCCCCTTTTGAACTGGACAGTGAGTGTGCCAGCTGGCCTTTCCCTTAAGGCTGCCAGGTTGCATTTACAGGAGATGCCCTTCATAGAGAAGGCTCTGAGATGGTGCCATGTGGAGTTGGGTAACTGAGACAGAGCTTTGCCTTTGGCCCTGCCACGTGCAGAGAGCACTGGGGTCATCCAACAGAGGCTCTAACCCAAGCTCCTCCACGCACTGGTTTTATGACGTTGTCAACCTCACTCACCCTCAAGTTCCTCCATCTACATGTTGGTGCTACTAGGCAAACTTGCCTCCTTCCATATTTGTGAGAACTAAAAGAAAGATTTGTGAAGTGTGTAGCACAGGGCCTGGCAAGTAGCTTTTATCATTATTATTTTGATTTTTTATCATAGCTGGTCTTTCTTCATGTCAAACCTCTTACATGAGGCAGCTTTATCTCAAATGCAAATTAAATTTGTTCCTATCCTTCTCAAGTATTTGAGTACATATGAAGTGTTATCGCGGGATAATTTGACCCCAGAATCCTCCAGGTCTGGATGCAAACTAAAACAAATAAACAAATAAACAAGTCTCCTTTCCACGTGATTCAAAACAATGTATGTAATTATTTGCCATCTTGAAAGTGTGTCAAAATTTGTATTTTATACCTAAATTTTCTTACTCTAAAATATCACTTACAATGTGAAATATTGCTCACTAGATGAAAATAGTTAATGATAGGTTGGCTGTGTGTGGGGGTGGATGCTTTGCTTTGAAATTATTCAAAAGAAACATAATGAAACTATATATTATATAAATCTCTTAATTTTCTTGGTGTGAGTCTGCTGAGAGGAAAATGTATTTGTCCTTTTTAATTACAGGAACTTTTTTTTCTCTTTATCCTATTTTGTAAAAAGTGACCCTTTCTGCCTTTTGGAAGTTTCCTGTAATTGGCTCTGATGTCTCCTGACATTAGCAGACGAATCTGTCAGTTTTGTGAATTTTGTTTTGAACAAAGAGCTGTGTAGTGGCTAATGACACATGATGTAAGGGTAAGAGGCCAACACAGGCTTGCCTCCGGACTCTTGCCACTTGCTGCGTATACTCAGAAGACAACATGACAGAAGGTGCCAGCCTGAAGTCTGGAGGGCTGACCTTGAGCTCTGACAGGAGAGCATCTGTCATGGAAGACACCAAGGTCAGACCCAACGAGGGAAATTAGCAAGATGGAATGTCAGAAGCCCTGGTCTGCCTCCTCTTCCCTGTCCACCCTCCTATCTCCCATCCCAAATGCCAAGCACAGATCTACCAGGGCTGTTTCTGTCTGATGGCATTTATTTTTTATTGAGCACCATTTGGCTGGCACTGGGCCTGAGACACCATACATTCATCCTCTCATTTAATTGTCATCCATATTCTAAGTTAAAAGCATGGAGTCAAAGAGATCTGGGTTAAAGGACTGTCTCTGCCACTTAGCAACTGTGTCACCTTGGGAAAGTTTACTCATTTACAAAATGGGACAAAAACTACTTACTTGAAAATGCTGCTATAAGGATTAAATGCAAAAAACATGTGAGGTGTCTGGCCTCTGATAAACACTTAGTAGATGATAGCTTTATTATTAACAACCCTATGGGAAGGTAGTTTTCAGATCATGAAAGTGGAATGGAAAATAATTTTTCTAAGGCCTGTCTTGGCTTTCTTTTACAAAGCCCATTCACTACTCAGGCACAAAGAATGATGTTTTTCATTCCATTAGTATTTTCATTAAAACGAATTAGATACATTTTTATTTATACCATCTTTCTGAAATTAAGTTCAATAAAAATGAGGGCGCATAGTCATAAGTGATGTGTTAATAGTACACAGTATTCCTAAAATATATATTTTGCTTTTCTGTCTGAGAATACTGAAGCATGTATTTATGGGATTAAAAAGCATCCAGTAAAAGAAACCAGAAGTCTATAGAGAAATGTCTGATTGGAGATCTGGAGCAGGAAATGTACGAGCCAAACCTGGGCTATCTTTCACACAAAAGAGCAAGGAAACATTCAAAGACTACTAGGGTTATGTCAGAAGGACTCAGAGACAAGCCTGAAGAATTTTCACAAGAATACAACTGAAATGGATGGAAATGCACCAGGTATGTTGAAATCTAACAAAAACAGCAGTAACAGCAAAGACGATAACCAACACCCAACAAGCAAACAAAATAATTGGTTGCCAATGAAGATATCAATAAACCAACTCATTACTTTGGTCAAAAAGGAAAAGAATCACGGTTTTTTCCCCCTTGGATTTCATTATGAACTACACCACTAAATAACTAAACAGCAGATTTGCCTTTATGGTAATAAAGCTAATAAATGGAGATGAAATGAAAGGATTAGAATGTCATCACATTGCAACCCTTAATGAATTAAGGACGTAGGTCTTGAAAAATCAAACTGCTGGCATTACTAAGGGACAATCGAGCACTAACTTTTAGGTGCCTCCTGATGGAAAAACAAAACACCACCTAAACAAAAAAATACAAAGCTGAACATGAATGTGATCAAGTGTCTGGACTCTGATCACTTTAGAGGAAATATAGAGATCCGAGGAATATGTCAAAATATACTAGGAAGGTGCACTCAGGAAAATCCAGACTGTGGGGGTATATTATAGCCTAGCTACTCAAGGTTTAGTCTGGGGAATGGTAGCAGCTGCATCACCTGGGAGCTTGTTAGAAATGCAGAAGTTCAGGCACCCTGAAAACAATGATCTAGAATCTGCATTTGATCAAGTCTCCAAGTGATTTCTATGCATATTAAAGTTTGAGAAGCACTGATTCCATAAGCCAAACAACAGTTTCTTCAATAGATAAAAATAAAAGATGGAAGGCAAAACTGATAGAGTAAAATAATTTTAAAAATATTTCAACTAAGAACCATGTTTGGACCTTATCTGCATCCTGATTCAAACTGTAAAAAAGACATATCTTTGCACAAACTAGAAATTTTAACACTGGTAGGATATCTGGTATAATGGTTGATTTGAAATATGATCATGGTATTGTGTGTAGTATGTTATTTTTTAAGTTCTTATCTTTTAGAAATATGCACTGAAATAGGTACATATAAAACGATATGATGCTGAATATTTGATTCAAAATAATATGGGAAGGGGGAAGCTTTATCTGGTGAAGCTACAGATAAAATAAGCCTGACCATGAACTGAGATTTGTTGACCCTGGTATATTAGCACATAGGTGTTCATTATACTTTCTGTCTACTTTCTTATATGTTTGAAAATTTTCCCAATAAGAAATTACAAAAAAAGTTTCTATTGTGAGGTGAGAGTTTAGCTGGTGGGGTGGAACAGGCAGTAAGATGTGACTATCAAGGGTGTCCATGTGTGTGTAGACGTCTTACACCATCACACTGGGGCAGTCACTCTTCACCTTATAGTGTGCTTGAGTTGTAGGAAGTATTATTCTCCTTAGCACTCAGAGGCCATGAAAATGTCCAAATCAAGGGATCAACAGGTGATGCTTTCTCCCTGAGGATGGGCTGCTGGCAATCCTGGACTCCTCTGTCAGAAGACAAGGCACATGACTTGTCTGCTGGGCTCTCCCTTCTCTTCTGGGCTTTGTCACTTTCAGCTTTTTGCTGCTCCGCCTGTGGCTTTCGCTCTGAGCTTCTGTCTTTCTCTTTCAATTTCTCTGTTTTTCTTTCTGTCTCTGAATTTCATCCTCTAATAAGAGGATTAAGACCCACCTGGGGCACACGTCAACTGAAATAACCTAATTGAAAGGTCCCACCCACAAAAGGTTTATACCCAAAAAAGGAATGGATTAGCTTTAAGAAGATGATCTTTGAACAGTTTCAAATCACCATATGAGGACTCTTTCGTTGGTGCAGTGAAGTGTCTGCTGCAACTACCAGAAGCTTCAGAAAGCTGCTGGTCGAGAAATCACTCCTCGACCAGCAGGTAGGGATGTCTTCAGTTAAGTAGATACTATTAAGGAAGAGTCTGCTAAGCACAGTAATAGTGAGTACAATGATAAGGAATGGCATGGTTTGAATTGTCATCACCAAAAACCAGGAAGAAAAAAGATTCCAAATAATAAGCTAATGTTCCAAGTGAAGCTTTTGTGTCACATGACAAATACATTTAGAGCCAGAGATATCCCAGGTCACTGTACTGGCAGGTCCCAGAGTATACTTCTAGACTTAACCACATAGCTAGGCCCAGAATAAGCATTCACACAAAATAAAACAAAAAAGCCTGTGTTTCAGCTGTCCGTAGATTCTATAAATGTTTATTTCTTAATCAAATCAGATTTTTGCCCTTTTCTCCCAGCTTTGTCTAGTCAGATTCTTAAATATGAGTTCTGAAATTTCATTCCAGTTTAACTCACTTGGGGGAGTTTTTAAAACTGCCTAATTTCATGAGGCTCCACTCCAGACATTCTGACTGGTCTGTAGGTCAAGGCTTGGGCTCAGGAACCTGCATTTATGAAAGGCTCCCCAGAGATTGTGATGCTGGTTGTCTTTGATTATATTTTGACTATATTAATTTAAAATAATAAATAAGTTGGATCTATTTCTTGCCAAAGACATGCTCCAGGGTTTGCTATCTGCTTGGCTGGTGACTAGAACCAACTGACAGGCTACATTTTGTGCAGGGATAGATAATTGTAGATTTTAATTCTGTTCTAAGCCAGTCAAGCCCAGAGAGTGATGGGGGATATTTATCTACAAATGCATTATTAGAAACCTTGTCCTAAATACTACCTTCTAATACTACCTAAATACTGTCCTAAATAGCTTCCCCAGTTGGACCTTTGCTGACTTCTCTGAATTCTCTGAATAGTATTCACTATTCTTTTGATTTGGGAACTAAATTATATTCTTCTTTACATTATTTAATTGTTGCATGGGTGTATTTCTTCTATCCTGAAACAGCGAGGAAAGCAAAGCCTCTGCTTTATAATCTTTTTTCTGTTACCTTTACGAATATACATTATTGTCTGCTTTACAGATATCTATTGACCTTCTACTACAAATAGATCCTGAAATATATATAAATGTAGATCTATTTCATAATACCTAACAACTCTATTTTTATCATCTTCTACTACATTTACATATTACATTTCAAGGATATTTTAACCTTCCAAAGTTTTTATTCATTTATTTTATGATGTATCAACTATTCAAACAGCGATTCTGTTTATGAGAATTGCTAATATTCCATAAAACATAATGATCTATGTTAAAATTCATAAAACTATATTAATTCCCTCTCCAAAACTTCAGTTTTACAATAAAATAATTAAAAGTAGAAAAAAAACCCAAACACATACAAAAGCAAATAAACAGCATTCTAATGATCCATATTAGTTTTCTTTCTTGAACACTGGTTTCTTGGATGTGTGTCATTGATAGAATGCAAATCTTGAGAAGTAAAAGAACAGTATTTCTAAAAGGTGTCTATCTCTGAGACACAGCAAATAGCATGCAAAATAATAATTTTCAAACACTATTAGGCAACAGTTCACTGAAGAAATTAATTTCTAGGACTTGGGGTTAGTTTGGACAGTTAACGTGAGGGGAACTCTTAGGAACCAAAATTGATCAGATGTGCCCCAGGAATCATGGGCCACATACAGATTTTAACAAGACATCCATTTGTCTGTGGATTTCTTAAGAGACAGAAAAACCAATATTTCCAATTAGTAGTCAAGACAGGAGATAAAGAGGGGGCATAGGCTAAAATAAGGATTCCTAATGTAAATTTGGAAGACAATTCAAGCTACTCTCCATAGTAATCCCATAAATCTTTTTTGTTTCTTTACTTCTTAATTCTTGGCTCTAATACAAAAACCCACCATGGCATACTATCATCCCTTCCCACTCCCTCCCCTCCGGATCACCAAATCTAGTCTATTTGTAGATCCAATATCACCTGAATAGAGTGCTCTTTTGTAAAGGATATGACTGGAAGTCTAAAGGGTACCCAATGGTTGTGGAAATTCACATTGCTGAGAAATGAGGCTGCTAAGACATAACTCCTTAATAGGAAACTTGACTGCAAACAGCTATGGGGGCAAATGACATTTAGAGTGCTTCTCTCTACTAGTCTTCTAGTGCATCATGCTTGAAACCACTGTCTATGCTTCCTCCAATCTCCTTGCTTAATTGTTTTCCTGAGAAGCCCCTGCAACTCTCATTTCTTCATTGATATAAAAAACTTAGACTCATCAGGTCTGGTATAATTGAACCAAAACACCAGGACTTGAATCTGCTTCAGTGTAGAGACTGGACCATCTGTCACTCTGTGTGCTTGCTGTTTGCTTGCTGTCTGTAGGACCCCATCTGTACCACCAGCTCCAACCAGCTCAGGAGAAACTGGGTTTCACTCTTGATGTCTTAGTCATGTCCCCAAGCATGTGGCTGGCCTCAGCAAGTAAACAGATAAATAAATAATGCTTCAAGAAAGCAAATGAAAGAAACATTTCCAGGAGAGGAAGTTACCAAACTGACCTTGTGGTATCCTACCAGAATTTAAATTGTGCTGCTGCTTTTATATTTTCAGACCTGAAATTGGGAAAGGAAAAGGTGGAAGAGAACACTTTAAGCAGAGAATAATTCATGTGTCGGGTTAGGATGAGGTGATGGTCTTTTGTAAATTCTGGGACTCAAGACAGGTTAAGCTGTGGGAGAATATTTTTCCCCATTGTTTTGGCTCCTGTTTGTAGTCATCCACATTGGATCTTCTGAATCACTAGATGCTTAGGTCAGTTAGATGACCACTGGGTTGATGGGACTCAATATAAGGCCACTCCTTGTGAGGCTGGGTGAGGGTGGAAGTGGGACTTGGACATCATTACATTCACAGTCACTGGGGAAACTGGTTAGCTGCTATTTTGGATTTGATCTAAAGTTCTACAATATGACCATATGCCCATTTCACCTTGTGTAAAATGTGGTACTTTCATAATCCTGTGAAAAATCATGACTATAAAAAAGATAAGGTTGTCATGTGTTCAGTATTTTGAGCTCGTCAAATAAAGAAAGGAAAAATATATTATTGACAGTTAATTAGTAATCTTCACTAATCGTTATATCTGAACTTTTAAATGAATTGCATTAAAGGCATCTGAGAATTAATTTCAACCATTTCCTGACCACATTTGCCCCTCCATGCTAAAACAATTAAAAAGCCCTCTGCTCACCTGTCCATTTTCTCCAGCAACATTTTTGGGCAAGAAAAACCCATCTCTTTTCCTTCTATGCAATGTTTTATTAATAGGAAAGATAAAATAAGAATTTTAAAGACTATAAAAATCTAGAACAACCATCCAACATCTGATATTTTTAAAATCTGTAAGATACCTCAAAGGGACAGTATTCATACTCCTTTGAAAAGTGGTGATATACCTTTAACATGTGCCATCATCTGTCAAACAAATTTCACTTGGAAGTGACAACCATTTTTCTTATAGATGAGTGATGAATCTAGTCTTTGTTTCCCACTTAGAATATACCATATTCACTCTGCTGAAATAATGAGGCTTTGCCTAGGTCTTTGGAAGGTGTCTAATGTACTCTGAAATCTTGCATCTCCTTGCACTAAGAGTAATCGAAGACAGGTTAGAAAATTGTAGAACTCCCTGTAAGGATAAACAGGACCATTCTGCACTAACAAAAATATTAATTGCATCACCCAAGAATTGGGCATATTAGGCTAATCCATCAAGATGCCTCACCTTTCTCAGTCCCTCCTATCTTCATTTATGCTATCTCCCATCATGAGAGAAGCTTGTCAGTCTGGTCCCTTTTGTGACAAGAATTCATGCTAAAACACTTGAGTTCATCTACTTTCCTGGCCCACCATTGTCTCCATGTCTCTGTTGCCTAGCAACAAGACCATTTTATCTATGCAGGCAAATAACCTTTAACATATATGAGTTGAAATCACCTCTAGGTCTTTATTGCATTTTTAAAAACTTTCAAAAATTTTATCCTTTTCTCACATATATGTTAAATTGTCTCTTTTTTTTTTTTTTTTGAGTTATAAGACAGCAAGGGGAAATTCATTGTGTGGTTTTCAGATCTTTTCTGTTTCATCTAGCTCAGTACAGTATGGCCAAATATAGAAATCCCCAAGGAACAGAACATGTCTGAATGCCAATACACACTGTAGTCTACAGCCTTTTTTCTGGCTTTTCAGGGACCCTTACCTACCCCAGTGTCCACCTTGCCTGAGCTAGAGGGATACCCACAATTCGTTCCTGCAGAGGCCTGGTTTCTCCTGCGGCTCCCGGTTCCAGGGAGCATATTACAAGCAAGGTCTCTGGAGAAGGTCTTCAAATACAGCTTGTTTACTGAAATACCTAGGCAGTGCCATCAGTCAATCACTTTAAAAGAGCTGACAGAGAAGGGAGCAAAAGTCACAAATTCATAAAAAGGACTAAGTATGTCATCAATTCTCAGTATCCCCCCACCCTTCTCTCTCTACACAGGCACACACGCACACACACATGCACACAAACACTCGGCTTGCCATTTTTATGTCTTTGCAATTGCTTAGGTGTTTTTCACAATGAACCCGGCTGCTCAGGGAAAGCATAGAGAGCAGAGTGTGCTCAAGCATGCCAAGTTGCCATCGCGTTTGCTGAGAGATGAATCCAGTTCAATGAATGATGAACCATCCTCTAAGGATGGTAGTGCCCTTGAGAGCTTAATGCCTCCCCCTTTGCCTTCCAAGTTAATAAGCTGTATACATTGAGGATTCAAATTCCTTTGGATCCCCTAAAAGATCCATGCACATGGATGCATTCAATATTCAATTCAGGACCTCAGTCAAACTACATATATTTACTGAGTTTCTACTAAATCATGGGCCTTGCTGAGCAGGTAGGTGCCTTGGTGGTTTTCAAATTCCTCTAGACTCACTTCGAGCCCACATCAATTCCCTTTTCTTTCACTGGCGATTTTTCGTTTTCAAATTCTCTCTATGAAAAACATAGGCTTCAGGGTGCATAAGTAGTTCAGTGGTTAGAATGCCCAACTTTCATGCGGGAGACCTGGGTTCGATTCCTGGATCATGCACCCCCCCCAAAAAAAAACCCAAAAAAACACAGGCTGCATTTTGGCTTCTGTCTCTTCTTCAGGCTGAGCTATCACATTCCCCTTTGGTTTTTTATTAGGGCAAGGATATGATCCTTTGAATTCTTAGAGACACTAACTGGGCTTACTGGCCTTCACCCTTCTTCCCCCATTGTAGGTATCTGCAATAATTTGCATGTTTGTCCCTGTTATACCAGCCTATAGTCCTATGGCAGCTGGAAAGGAGAAACATGCCCTACCCCCACCCAAGGATGCTTTTCTGTTTAGTTTCTAGTTCATGTTTGATATAATTTATCTTCTCGGACCTAGAGTTGGACCCAGAAATACTGTAAAGGCCCTCATCTGCAAGTCTGTAGGCATGCCTGGTTCCTCATTGTACACCAGGGAAAACATTCTCCAAGTAAAGAAGGCTTTGACCTATATTGGTATCCTTACTTTACATGATAGGTTTTTTGCCCCCCAAATCTGGCTTTTTGTAAATACCATTACATTCTATATGCTCCAGGGAACAAACCTTATATTAGAACCAATAGGAGATATATAACAATATATCTATGCATTTATATATCTATGTAGATACATAGAGAATGTAAATGTTATGAAATTTTTATAAGAATTATCTCATGTGACTGTGGGGATGGGCAAATCCAAATTCTGTAGGGCAGGCTGCAAACTGGGAACTCCCAGGAAGGTTATCAATGAATTTCCTAGGAAAAGCTGGTTGGCTGAAGTAGAGCTGGAAATTCTCTTTTCTGACTATTGAAATAATCTCTTCTCCTTTTTTTTTTTTTTACATTTTTTATTGTATAGTATAACATATATACAAAGCGAAGAAAGAAAAAGGCAATAGTTTTCAAAGCACTCTTTAACAAGTAGTTACAGGACAGATCCCAGAGTATGTCATGGGCTACCATACCATCATCTCAGATTTTTCCTTCCAGCTGCTCCAGAATATAGGAAGCTAGAAGGCTTAAATATTTTTTTATCATCACAATCGACTTTTTCCCTTCTTTTTGTGTGAAAAATAACATATATACAAAAGAGCAAAAAATTTCAAAGCACAGCACCACGATTAGTTATACTACTCTGTTCTCCTTTTAAAGCCTTCAACTGGATAAGACTTCTCTCAAGTTGATTCTCAACTTCCTCAGTTGATTGTCCATGTAATCAGCTATGGATGCAATCACCTTACTGAGGATTTCAGTCCACAAAATTTGCTCATAGTAACAATCAGGCAAGTGCTTGTTTGACCAAACAACCTACCATAACCTGGCCAATTTGACACATGAAGTTAACTACCACAAGCCTAAAACAAATTGTTTTTTAAAAAAGGTAATAATTCCTTTAAAAAAAAAATCGCTTTCAAGGTGCTGTTCTAGTTTGCTAGCTGCTGGAATGCAATATACCAGAAACAGAATGGCTTTTAAAAAGGGGAATGTAATAAATTGCTAGTTTACAGTTATAAGACTGAGAAAATGTCCCAATTAAAACAAGTCTATAGAAATGTCCAATCAAAGGCATCCAGGGAAAGATACTGATGAAGTTCAGGATTTCTCTCTCATGTGAGAAGGCACATGGCGAACACAGTCAGGACTTCTCTCTCAGCTGGAAGGGCACCTGGCGAACACAGCATCATCTGCTAGCTTTCTCTACTGGCTTCCAGTTTCATGAAGCTTCCTGGGAGGCATTTTCCTTCTTCATCTCCAAAGGTTGCTAGCTTGTAGACTCTCTGCTTCATGGTGCTGCAGCATTCTCTGCTCTCTCTGAATCTCTTTCATTCTCCAAAATGTTTCCTCTTTTATAGGACTTCAGACACTAATCAAGACCCACCCAAATGGGTGGAGACATGCCTCTACCTAATCCAGTTTAATAACCACTCTTGACTGAATAGGGATTAGAAGAAATGGCTGCCTTTACAAAATGGAATTAGGATTGAAACAGGGCTTTTCTAGGGTACATACATCATTTCAAACCAGCACAGGTACCGATCACACTTTCATTTAATGTTTTGTAGGTGGTGGTTTTCTGTTAGGTTTTTGAAAAGTGAAACCCTTCTACATGTAATTTCATGGCAACTATAATAATTCTATGTTATAAGCCTATGGAAAACATTTCCACAATGAAGCATGACTGAATCCACACACAGATTTTCCAATAAAGACTTTAAAATTCTAAATCTTACAGGGTCCTTGAGGGTAGGACCATGTCTTATATAACTTCATTATTTCCTGTATAAATGTATATATCCAAACATTATGTCTTATATGTAGCAGGAAAGTAATATATATTTGTCGAAAAATGAATAAATGAAGCAAGCATCTTGTATTTTAAATAGTGGGCTTGAGATGGCTGTTAGTTTTGAAAAATTAAAAAAATATAGAAAAATGATGTATCAAAAATGTCCATGGAGCCACAACAGAGAACTGACCATTTTTAACAACTTGTGAAATATCTTCAAAATCATTTTTAAAAATGGAGTAAAATAAAAAAATAAAGTATTTTATATGAAGTTGAATTCTTTATTTTCCTTCATTTCCAATACCATATTCCCCCCCCACACAGATGACAACCACTGGGGAATTTATTGTCTCACAATCCATTGTTATTCTTAGATATACTTATGTATGAATATGTAAACATAACTAGAAATATGTTTTTGTAAGAGTTTTATAAAAGTTATAAGACTGGTATCATACTCTACATATCATTTTGCAACTTGCTTTTTTTTTACTTAACATTGTGTCTGGGAATTATCCATGTTGCATACAAATGCGACCTGACTCATTTCTTAAACTCTGCTGAGCAGCAAGCCAACTTTAATTTTCCACTCTTCTCATCTATGGGCTTAAACATTACTTCCAGTTTTTGCTATTACAAACTATACTGCAATAAATATGTCTCTGTGCCTGGGTATATCATAATGGTGGCATTACTGGTACACAGGATATGTGTTTTTTTTTTTTCATTCCTAGCTCCTACCAAATTACTCCCTAAAGTGTAATGATTTTCACTCCACCAGCAGAATTCCCTTTCTCCCCATCCTCGCCTACACAAATCGGACATGCCTGCATGCTCATCTCATAACAGATGAGAGGTTGTCTCTCATCAATGATATATTTTGGGATCAAGACAATAAAACCCACCAGCCCTTAAATGATTGTCAGTGCTGTGCCAAGAATTATGACATCTGTAGACTTGCTGATTTTAGCTCTTTGCTAGTAATATAATGGATTCTAATTAAGAGCTAAGAAAGAAAAAGGAGGGGTTGGAAAATGAGAACTTCAAAACAACTGGAGTGCATCCTTATGCATTGACGAATTTTAAAAAGATGCCCAGAAGCATCCCAATTTCCCTGAGTGTTAGCATGTTTACAATAATGTGGTGGAGTAGCTCCTCATTTCTAAGTATTATTTCTTCACTACTTATGGGTTTAACTTTTTATAGGTGAGAGCCAGGTTAGATAAGAATTACTTCCTCACAGATTGGTATTTTCTCACTAGAGAGATTCCAAAGTTTCTTATGGTACCTTCCTCTATGAGTAAACTAGATTAATTATTGTTCTAAATGGCTTGGACTAGGGCTGCTGGGAGAAGGTAGATGACTGCTGGCTATATGATTATTCTGATCAAGATTTTTATAACTGAAAGCAACAGACACTAGCTATGGTTGTTGTATATAGAAAAGAAACTGATAGAAGGTGGGGGGGAATTAGGTTTTAAAAAGACAGGTATTAGGTCTCCTGGGACATCTAGGTAGCAAGAACAGGCAATCTTTTTTTAGGATGCAACTGCTGGGTGAACCAAGACCAAATGTTGTTGTCTTTTTTGGGGGGGGGTCTCCCAAAGACCAACTGTTTTTGTAGTTTGTCTTATTCCACTCAAGATCCAAACACCTGTGAAAAAAAGAAACACTTGCCCAACTTGGATTCCATGCCCAGCTCTTGCACAGCAGAGGACAGAGCCCCTTGAGTAAATGGCTTAGTCTCCCAAAGAAAATAAGGCACACTAACTAAAATAGAGGGGATTAGATGTTGAGTGCTCCTAAACAACAAATGCCTGCTACATGTCGAATGAATAAACATATAGTTAATGCCTCCCGTAAGCCAGGCACTGCAGATGCAGGAAAAGGCCTATGCAGACGTGTCACTGTGTTTCTAGGGTTTGCACAAAGCCAACAGCCTGTGAACTGAAATTTCAGTAGGTCTGTGTGATTCCCATTTAGCTGTAATGCCTCCAAATGTAACCAACTACTGCCTTTAGTATACAAATGGATGCATTATAAACAAGTGAATCTGTTTCTTCAAAACTTATCCCTTGTCCTGTAAATGCTCTCTTCCTATTACATTTCCAATTCTTGCTAATGATACCTAGTAAGTCTCAAACCTCAGACAACCTTTGACTTTTCCCTTTTCCTTGCCCATCATATTCTACTAATTTTGAAGCCTTGATGATTCTCTCTATTTTCCCTTCCCTAATCACCACTTCTATAACACTACTGCCTTTATTCTAGTTAAGTCTCTCATTGCTTCTTACCTAAACTGATATGCTAGTCTCCTAGATGGTTTTCCCATCTCTAATTCCAAAACAGTTGACTCCATTGTATATACTAGTGCTAGATAACTCTACTGGATTCAGTGGCTGAGGAAGGAGAAGAAAGAATCAGGGAGGGAGAGTGATTTGGTGTTGGAAATGAAAATGTCATGTCTACTGTCATCT
>PVIY010052877.1:0-14965 GCA_004026745.1 Myrmecophaga tridactyla | reverse complement strand
ACCAGCACACCTGGAATACAGGGGCTTTGCACTTGTAACTTGGCTGGTATAGTCAACCCCAGGCCAGCCACTTGCCCAGGTTGTAAAGCTGCTGAGTAGCAGGCAAGATTAGAACCTAGGCCAGGCAGCTCCCAAGCCCATGCTTTTCTCCAAACACCTAACTGGGCACAGTCAAGTCACTGTACAAAAGAGCAAATAAGTGAACACACACAAAAGTGGCATAAATAACAAGTATTTACAGAAGAGGACTCCTTCAGGGAGGAGGGGCCTGCGCCGAGCTTGGAGAAGTGGGTCATCTCTGGATGGGCACAGGAACACCCCAGGTGAGCTGGTGGGGAGCCCACCCTGGCGGGAGGCTCAGACACACTGAGTCGTGATCATCATTCCCAAATCTCGGTACACACAGAGCAGCAGCACGTTGGAAGGTGGCCGAGGAGAAAGTGCTGACAGCTGCATTGACAGATGCTGCCCCGAGGTCAGAAGGCACCCAGCTGCCCTTGGCGCACAGAGTAAATATAGCGGCGTCTTTAACAGACAGGTGTGAGGACTTACTCCACGGCCTGGGGAGCACCTCAGGCACCTGCTCACAACCTGCCTGCAGGACGCCTGCTGCTGGGAGAAGCTCCTGCCTAAACATAAGTAAAGGCCCCGCAGGTCTGCCTAGGTCTGAGTGGGTTGGGAGCTGCAGATGGTAAACGTGCGAGGCGGCTCCACGGACAGCGCTGGGAAGGCTGCAGGTGGCGAGGGCACAGCCGTCGACTTGGGGGCTGTCAGGATAAAGGCCGAGGGGATTCATCCAGAGGGGAACTAGGATTGTTTCTGCTCTTTGCACAGGGATGTCACAGGGACGTACTGTTCCAGGAGATGCTTTCCTAGAAGGAGAATAAGAGCAGACCAAGCGGAAGACCCGGGAGCCCTGGTAGGTTTGGGGAGCAGCCCAGGCCCCACACAGACCAGCCGGGCCCACACACACCCCCCAAGGCGAGAACAGAGCAGGTGCCACAGACAGGACGGACGCACCTGTGCCCATGGCGCAGTGGATGCCAACATCCTGCCGCACAGCCAAGTCTCGTGGGACGCGCTGCACGGAAAGGGGGTTTCATCGTGTCATTTCCCAATTCCAGTCTGCAGAGATAAGTCGCCCCTAAATGTGTCAACGCCCCACCCCAAATAAGAATAACTTAACCATGTCTCAAACCTTTTAAAACTGTGACTTGAAGGAAAATAATTTCTAAATTCTATATTGGTACCCACCAAACTCCCTCAAAGCAAAAGCCTAGAGCATACAGGGATCTGGTTTCTGGGAAACTGCTCGAGGGAGGTGCTGCAGAATTGTCACTGGACAGAAGGGCAAGGATGTGGCCGTGGAGTGCCTTCCCTACTGGATGGACAGGTGAGGGCCCAGGCCGTGGAGTGCTCTCCCCACTGGATGGAGAAGTGACCGCCTGGGCCTGGTTGGGCTTCCCAGAGCTCAGGATACCAGTAGTGATATCAGCCGATTGAATGAGGCATTGTCAAGGTCCCTCCTTATCCCCAATTTTTCTTAATTAGAAAGGACTCTAGAAGACCCGTCAAAATTCTGGTTCCAATGAAGTTAAATGTATTATATTTTGCTGTATCCAAAATATTACAAATTACAAATACTATGCTAAAAGTAAACATATAGTATGCCAAATGTCATATTTCCTCCAAGGTAAATGAATAAAGAATGATGCTTGTGGGTGGCCTGTTTTTAGGTATTTCACCCATCACTTTATCTGGTGGGCCCTTTTAGACTCCACGTTCCATTCATTACATTCACGTTCTGAGCTTTCGAAAACTTGGCTTCAAAAACAAAGCTATTTGTTCACCATGATGAGTTAACAACTGGTTACAATGTTTAGTGGTTTTGTCTTCTGTTGTGTGTGTGTGCACGTGTGTGTATGTGTGTTATGACTTTTAACTAAGGGTACTTGCCTTAGGAACATTACCAATTAGAAGACTTGCTAACACGTTGCTGTGTTTATCTCTTTCTAGTCACCATGGATATTTTAGGGAGCTTACTTCACATTTCCAGATTTTGTTCCTTAAGTCTCTCACGCAGTGCAATGGGGCTGCCCCCCGCCCCCTCGCCCACCCCCCACCCCAAGACGCTACCAAAACCTCTCAGCAGAGGCCACCCTGCGGCCCGACGTTCAGCACTCCAATGGCTTATTCCTTAAAGCTATTTCTCGTGAAACAAAACCGGCATGACAGAAACGTGCAACCCGGGGACCAAACCCACACGACGCTGCCCCTGAGGCTCCGTCCTGCACCTTCTCCTCTGCTGCCCCGCAGCCTGGCACGTCGCCCGTCCCCATCCTTACCGCTTCCTGTGGTGAAGGCTGCAGGGACACTCGGGTGGCTTTAACTGCCCCTCCCTGTGCCCCCAGACACGGCCATCCTCGGTGTGGCGCTCCCCAGGCCGTGTCCTGGGCATGGCTGGACCTGGGCAGCGGCACTGTGCTCCCCAGCCCACACCAGCGCTCCTCCGGCTCCTGCGCAGCCAGCGTCCTGCCAGCGGGTCCCCTGGGGAGCTGACCCTGCGGTGGAGATCAGCGTGCAGGAGGTTTGGGGTCGATGTCTCGGAAGGAAATGGAAAGAGAGAGAAGCCAGGCTGGGCCGCGGTGGACGTCAAGCTTCAAGGCAGTCTCCTGGTGCATGGTTGACCCACGGTGAGTTCCGAGGCTGGAGCGTGCTAAGGTGGGGACAGAGGGCTGCAACTTTGACCCCTCGGCTTCATCCCAGGGGGCACAGCCTCTCCCTGAGGCCAGCACACAATCTCCTGCCTTATTTGTAGCGTCCGCTGGTTAGGGTTTCCGTGGCTCCTTTACACAGAATGCACCTTCCCACTGGGAAACGTGGCACTGGCCGCCTCACCCCTGGGGTAGGAAGGTCCCTGATCTGACCCCACGACCTCTGTGTCATTCCCCCTGACCCGTGCCAGCTCTCCACAAGGACAGCTGCCCCCCACCAAGAACCCAGCCAGGCCCTCGGCAGGGGCTGACGGTGCCCATGCACCTGCGGCGGGGGAATGGGCTCAGTCCGGAAAGACGAAGACAGCCGCTCCTGCCCGTTCACGGTAGCGACATGCCCACTTCAGGGCCCTCAGCGTGTGTCTGCGAACACTGGGAACGAAGAGTTTGAAAATCTCAACCAAGGTCCAAAGCACCTGAATATCTAACTTCCCGCCGAATATTTCAGTAGCTTCACAAGTTTTCTTCTTCCCTCATTTTATATGTCAAAAATATTCATTAAAAAGCAGGCAGTAGTCCTTGATGGCCCCTCCCTTGCGATCTCTGATGTAAGCTGCCCAAGTGGGGTTCTTCTCCTTCACGCGGGAAAACAGTAACACACCTGTGCCAGGAGGGTTAAATCTGCTGCTGTGCTCTTCCTTCTAGAACATTCATCAAACCACTGACTTGTCAGGCCCAGGCCAGCCCAGCGAAGGGCTCTCCACCAGGACATGTGATTCCTGCCCTGGGGGCGTTCCTGAGACTGGCACGGTAGGAGTCCAGGAGTGTTTCTGGGAGGAGCATACGTCGGAGGTAAAACCATCAAGCCAGGAGAGACATCATAAACGCCGGGAAGGGCTGGCACTGCGCTGCCATCCATGGGGGCTGCACCCGGCAGGCCCCCCTCTGCGCTCAGAGCCATCCCACATCTGTACAGGGAGCCCCATTTCCTGCTCTGCCAAGGGTCTACACGGCATCTGCTGGGTACTTATTTGTAAAACTGCCCGGATAGTCTCAGGCTCTTCTCTGACTGCTAGATACATTTCTCAATGAAGGGTGAAAAATATTTTAAAAGAAAATTTTGGGTGGAATTATAGATAATAGTGGGAAAATAATACAAACCTAATGAGATATTGTGGGTATTGGCCACAATCTATCGGATTTGCCGAGCTATGTGCTAGCATGGTCAACTATGGTCATTATAATATCCAAGCTTCTATAAACAAGCATAATGTGAAAACAGAAAGATGGGTTTTTCTTTGAATTCAGAAATATATGAAGAAATGTTCTAACTACTTAGGACTGCTTGCATCCACTAGAATCATCACCTTTTCGTGTGGATTTCCTACAGGACAATAATATTATAATATAACAACAAACTATAATAATAAAATATCCCTTTCAGATGGATAAGTAACTTACTGAGATATTGAGTTCCTATCTCCTATTGAAATATATGACTTGATCCAAATATTCTGAAATTTAGTATACCAATCTATAAAGTATATTTAAAATGATGTTTTAGGGGCGGGCCACAGTAGCCCAGCAGGCAGAGTTCTCGCCTGCCATGGCAGAGACCCAGGGTCAATTCCCAGTGCCTGCCCATGTGGAAAAAAAAAAAAGATGTCTTAGGTATTTCTTTCTTTCCCTTGTTCTTTAGTTCCAATTTTAGACATTGGATTGGTCAACCAATCCAACTGAGTCGACCAATCTGACTTATTAATGAATTACTGATTTGAGACTTAAAGACAGTATTTTATCCTCTTAGGTGGTATCACTGCCACAAACATTTGGGGACAATTTGGAAGTAGATATTTGAGAACAAAGAAATGGCTTTAACTTTTAAAGAGTAATTGGGTCAAACTGTCTCTAACACAGGACAGAACGATAGTACTCATCATGAAAATCTGCAAATACACTCCAAAATTATAAGTCTGCATGAATTTCTACTTAACAAACTTTCCTTGCCCACCTCCACTTGTCATTTGAGGTCCTTCCCACTCTATCTCAGCAAAGACCAGTCCTATTTCATCATCTATTTGTTCTATTTCACAGGATTAAAACTGTTTTCTACTAAAGATATTGGAATTACAAAAATATCAGCTCATTTAGTAGAATATGAATTTAGAATTAAATGCTACTTTAATACACAAAGGTAAAGAGATTTTGTCAGAAGAATGTGGAAAAGGGGGAAAGCAGAATTTGCTTTGGAAAACCCCATTTGACAGAACTCTCCCCCCAATTTAGCAGATTCTCCCACAGATTGTCTATTCTTTAGTTTCAGAATTAAGTTAAAGTATGGACAATGTGTACAGTGTGCCCTCTCTGGAGTCCGTCTCCCAGAAGCACCTTTGACCCAAACCATTTACTTTCCCAATTTGCTGCTGTCAGTTACATAATCTAGCAGTGCTGCTTCTCTCTGGCACAGCAGCACAGGAAATTTTTAGAAAGTAATACTCTGTGAGGAAAGGGTAAATCCCCAGGGCGCTGTGCACCACTTATCCTGCACTTCCTGCGTGGAACCCAGTGGCGTGGCGCTGGCATCCACTGCCCCCGGGCCCCATGCACATGGAGCCAGGGCCACATTCCAGGACATTCAGGGTGCCCCCCGCCCCCCCGTTTCATGGCAAGATGAGCTGCATAAGGATTTTACAGAGTTTCTCCCATTCTGTGGTTTCTTGATAATGTCCTTTGATGCACAAAAGTTTTAATTTTGATGAAGTTCAATGTATCTTTTTGTTGGTGGTGGTCATAGTTTGGGTGTAAAATCTAAGAATCCATTGCCTACTATAATGTCCTGAAGATATTTCCCTGTATTTTCCTGTAAGAGTTTTGTAGGACTAGCTTTTATATTTATGTCATTGACACATTTGAATTAATTTTCATATGTGGTGTGAGGGAGGGGTCCAGACTGATTCCCGTGCTAGTGGACATCCAGTGGTCTCAGCACCATCTGCTGGAGAGCTTAGCCTGCCCCTCCTCAGTTGACCAGAGATGTGTGGGATACTTCTGGACTCCCATTCTGTCCCATTGGTCATGCGTCTATTCTTATGCCAGCATCATCTGTTTTAAATATCGGTGCCTGTAGTAAGTTTTGAAATCAGGAAGTGTGAGTCCTCCACATTTGTTCTTTTGTTCAAGAGAGTTCTGGCTATCTGAAGCCCTTGCAATTCCAGATGAATTTGAGGATCAGGTTTTCCCCAAGCCGTACATGAAGCGAGTCTTTCTCTTGACCGTTAGCTCACCAATAAAGTCTCGTGTGCTCCTGGAGCTCTGAGTGTGTGTAAGCTCTGAGTTAGCCGCATGCACGACTGAGGCTGCACACATGAAAGGAGAGGCTGGCTGCTGGAGAGGGCAACACAAGCCCCTGGAAATCTTCCAAAGGTGATGAACACTGGGGTTCAAGCCCACCTCACCCAGACCTGGAGTGGCAAGATTTTCCCACCTGGCCCCATTCTGCATTTCCAGCTAACTCCGCTTCTGTTCAGAGAACCCAAGTGGTGTGAGGCTAAGCTTGAAGCAACAGGCATTGGGTCTGGTTCCAGGGCACCTCCAAAGGGGGAATAAGAGGCTACACCCTACATTAGATGAATCATATAGTGGAAGAACACCCCACATGCTCCCCACCCCATCCCCAGCCAAAAGTTAAGGACGTTTTATTCTGATCTCTGGGAGGGCAGGGTGCTGTAACTAGAAATGCCCAGGCCCTGCCTCTACTCCATAATCACTCCTCCCCGTGAAGAGAAGAAGTAATCAGTTGGGTGGGATTGAAGAGAGCCTGGCTCTCCGTGGCAGTGTGCCCACTGTGGGTCATGTCTCCTTGGGCTTCCTCTGGGCTCTTTTTATCCTGATGCAGCAGGCACTGGGCATCCAGTTTCCATGCCATAAACCCCCTCAGGTGTGCACACCAACATCTCACCTGCTACAAGGTGGATAAACTCCCTCCAGGGGAGGGGGAGGAGGCCTCCCTGCCTGCATGCTTGGGCCAAGCGTGCCCAATATGTTTATATGAATAAGACCAACAATGCTAGCCCAGGTGGCTCTGGATGGCAAACAGATCCCTGGAGGGAGAGGAACTAGTACTTGAAGACAAACCCCACAAACGACAGGACAAAAGCCATGCGAAAAGGCTGAGACTGTCAAGGAGCAGTGCAAGCAAAACCACCAGGTAGGAAACAATAAGGACCTGCAAGAAGTGAGGGTGGCAGGGAAGGGACAGGCGAGTGTGGGTGCTAGGACTGTTGGGTGAACCATGAGATGTGAGGTAGGTGGAGCGTGGCCACGTGGAAGGTTGGCATGTCAGAGACAATGCAATGTTTAAGCCTCTGCGAGTTTGCAAAGTGCCACCAAACACATGATTCTAATCCCCCAAAACTAATCCAAGCTTTGACTTCTTAATTCTATAAAGATTTCTGGGATAGACTTGTTCACAATTCTCAGCTCCAACACAGGTTTATCTCCTGGACTCCACATCAAATGCCTAAGCTGTCTCCTCACCATCACAGCTGCAAATTGAACTATCTTCAACATGCAAACTTTGAAGTGTTCACTACGACATGAAATGTGCAGCCCTCCCCCAGCTCCCCGCCCATGTCACTGGCCTGTCCCCCAACAATCTAACCGAAGGTGGACCCATCTCTGCTCCCTAAATACACTCTGCATTTTTGTGTCTCACCCTCATTTAAGTTGTTCCTCTGTCTAAGATGCCATTCCAGCTACCAAAACCCTAGCACACCTCTACTCACCTGTGAAACTCAGCTTCAAAGCTTCCCAACCGTCCACCAAAATTCCAGTCCCAGGTAAATACCCATCAGCTAGGAAGTGATGTGCCTTCTCTGGGCACTTCTGCCATGTTAGGTGCACTTACCTGTACAGGAAAGGGGGCTCCTTCCCTGGAGCCTACTCAGCTCCCTCACCTATATTTGCCCAAGGGAGGAGAGACTTCCGGATCCTGACAAGGGAAGAAGGAATTGGGACAGAAAGATCGGCTCCACACTATTTCTGAGAATGGCCAGTCTTCAGGACACAGTTATTTGGGGCTCATCCTTGAGTAATTTTACCAGGAAGGTGCTGCCTTTACAGGGCCTGAAGTTGTGAGTAGAGAAATTAGTTCCCAGGTTGGGGGAACATATTAAAGAGATGTAGTGGCTGCGGGTCAAGCAGCATTCTCGAATTTATCCCTATCAGTAATAAAGCAAGTATTTCTTCCCATTGCCGGTTTGGATTCCTGTGTGCACTTGGCAGTGCTTTCAAAACTCAGGAGGTGGAGAAAGGAATATATTGATCGGCCCTCTCCAGCCCTAACTTACCATTTAATTGGCCAAAAATATAGAGAGGTAAAAGCTGGACCATAAGTGGGCAGTGGTTAGGGGGAGAAGGGGGAGCTTTAGTCCTAAGCCGCCTGGTGGTGACATCGGTGGTTTTCAGAGGCTTTTGTTGTGACTGTGGCTGGTTTTCAATGGATGAGGGAACTGAGGCTTTATGGTCATGATCTGGGGGGTTCTAAGTGGCTGAGCTTGACCTGACTTCAGCAGGCCAGTGGAGCAGGGATTACCTCCCAGGTAAAGCCTCTTTTTCTAAATTCTAACCTTGGAGTTGGTAGAGCTTCAGTGCTCAGGTTTTCCAGGTGTCTGTATTGTTTTGAAAGACAATAGTTATACAGAAATCATGGAGGAACTAACCTATTGGTTTCATGGAGCCTGTTTATAGGTTTTAAGACTCACCTTCCAAACTGAGATGCCCTGGGGTCATGGCTCTGAATTTCAGAGGCATGCCAAAAGGAGATCGATGTTTCTAGCAAAACTTAGAGAAACTGGTCCCTTGTGATGGAAAAAAGTAAGCCCTAAGTGCAACGATTGCAAACTCAGAGGCTAAGAAGGCACATTAGAATGCTTGGGCTGGAACCCATCACTGTGGAGAACTACGTTCCCCAAGGAAGCCAAGGAGGGGCTGCCCTGGACCCCTCCCCTCCAGGCATGGTGCCAGGACAGAAGCAGTGGGTTGATAAGCAAGAACGATGATGCAGAACAAGCCAGGGTATTCCTTAGGTCTTAGAGCACAGACAGATACTGGAGAGAAGGGAGCTCTTGAAGGCCAGGATAAAATATACAAAATAGAAAGACACATCTGGGTCTAACTGCCCAGAAAAAGACACTTGAAGAAGCAGAGGTATTTCAGTGTTTATTATATCCGAGACCTTGAGCCCAGTGAAATCCAACAGAGGCGGAGAGGACAGTCTCAGAGGCAAGTGGGAAGGCTCCCCCAGAAGGAGCTGTGACAATTGCAGAGTCCATGGTCTAGGCAAGTGTGGGGTGACCCTCAAAGACCCTGGACAACAAGTGGTGATGGGAAGCTGGACAGATGAGCTCTAAGAAACACGACTATTATAATAGGGTGGCTACTGCCTGTACCCTAAAAGGACATTTCCAAGAAGTAGGTGAAATTTGGCACATGGGAATGACCCAGGGAGATGAACCACAGTGAGCAGAAGCTGGGTGGGACGGCGGCTTCGGTTTCATGTGGTTCTGATGGGACAACACTTCTGATCTGAGACAGAGCCAGGAATTCTTCATCTCACTTATGGGGTGGCCCAAGGTAAGTTATAAACACAAAATCTGGGCCTGAAAACAGAGAAAAGAGAAAGGAAAGAAGGCACTTGCATCTATAAAACTTGTAAATATGAAAGAATTCAGTCTTTGCCAACTAGTGCAGCATCTGAAGAAAATAAATAATAAATGGGAGAGATGTGAGGACAGAAGATGAGGAAAAGAAAGAAAATAGTACTAATTAGCAAACTTTGATATCTGTGTCTATTTCTGTCTGTCCACCTAGCTAGCGATTTCTGTCTGTCCATATAGCTATAGTAGGAGTACTGCATAAGGATCTCTTTCAGAACAGATATAAGACAAAAATAAAATTTAAAAGTCACACAAAAAAATGGAAACAATAGGCTAAGCCCTTAATCTTGAGGTTTGCTCTTGTGAAGCTTATGTAGGTAGCAGAGAAGCTAAGACAACCTATAGGCATGCCTAAGGGTTACTGCTGGAGGACCTCTGTTGTTGCTCAGATGTGGCCTCACTCTCTCTAAGCCCAACACTGCAAATGGAATCATTGCCCTGCCCCCTACATGGGACATGACATCCGGGGTGAAAGGCTCCCTGGCGGTGTGGGAGATGAGCCCAAGGGATGAGTCTGGACCTGGCACCATGGAATCAATGTCATCCTGACCAAAAGGAGGAAAGGAACTGTAACAAATAACATACTAGTGGCTGAGAGAGTTCAAACAGAATTGAGAGGCTACTCTGGAGGTCACTCTTACACAAGCTGTAGTTAGATATTTCTACTTATCATAACCTGCCACCCTCCAACCAAAACCATTCCTGCTAATCCTAAAGAATACCCAGGGCATTGTATAAAATTCTACAAAGATTCCATACACTCCAGTAACTGTCCAGAAACCTACAACCTCCAGATGGGTCCCTGGACCAGATAAATCCTAAAATGCAGGGGGGCCACTTCTCCAGAACATCAACTAGTTCTATCCCCCATCCCATATTATCATCAACCCCTTCCAACATGAAAAAGTTAGAATGGGCATAGCCCAAATACCTCTAAAGAGTGGGAGAAAGATAAAAGGTGATGGTCGAGTTATACAGAGTTAGATCAAAGGTAGGGTTTACAAACAAGTATGACAGCTGAATCATTATATTGATATTTCTTTTAGTCTCTAGTACCTTAGAGTAGCTAGAAGTAAAAACTAAAATCATGGAACCACAACCCATACCAAACTTTAAAATCTGTTCTATAACTACTTGTTAAAATGTACTTGGAAATTTATTGCTTTTCTGTATATATGTTATATCTCATAATAAAAATGTTTAAAAGTCATAGAAAAGTTGAATAATCATTAATTCAGTGATATAAAGAACACAGTATCTAACATGCAAATACATAAAAGTAATGGTATATCCATGATTTCAGAGACAAAATGTAAAAAGATGTAATTTGTGACAAAAACATGAAGGTGGGAGCTGGAGGAGTATGGGAACAAAGTTTGTGTATGCTAGTGAGTTATGTTGGCATCAAATCAAGTGAGAATTGTATAGATTTAGAATGTTAAATTCAGCCCCATAGTAACCAAAAGAAAATATGTAGAAAATATACATAGAAGAAATGAGAAAGGATTCTAAATGGTTCAGAACAAAACACCAACTAAATACAAAAATAGGCAGTAGTGGAATAAATGACAGGAAAATACATAAGACTTACAAAAACCAAATAGCAAAATGGCAGAAGTAAGTGCTGCATTATCAGCAATTACTTTAAATGTAAATGTATTAAATTCTGTAGTTAAAAAGGAAAAGATCCATAGAAAAAATAAAAAGTATAACTTGACTATATGCTGTTAACAAGACCCACTCATCATAAATTCAAAAACTCAAGTTGAAAACAAAAAGAGGGAAAAATATTCTTTGCGACTAGTAACCAAACAAGAGGTGGGAAAGCTATACTAATATTGGACAAAATATTCTAAAAATAAAACTGTTACAAGGGACAAAGAAGGATGCATATTGATAAAAGGATCAATTTGTCAAGAATATATACAATTTTAAACATATATGTGCCAAACAACAGAGCCCCCTAAAATATGAAGCAAACATTGATGGATTTGATGGGAGAAATAGACAGTTCTACATTAATAGTAAAAGACTTCAACACACCATTTTCAATAATGGATAAAATATCTAGCAGAAGAGGAATAAGGAAATAGAGGACTTGAACAATTCTACAAACCACATCTAATTCCTTTGCTTGTCCTGTCACTTCCTCCCTCCTCTCACAAACTAATGACCATTTTCTAGTCTCAAGAGCAAGGACCTGGCTCTCTCTGGATCACGTGTAATCCATACCCTGTGTCCCATCTCCCAAGACTAGACTTCTCTGTTTGGTATTTTGTTGGGTTCATGTGAAGAAGGAAGCAGAGACTGGAGTGGTGCATCCACAATTCAAGAAACACCAAGGACTGTCGGCAAATACCAGAAGATGGAAGAGACAAGGAAAGCTTCTCCTCTAGAGAATTCAGAGGTAGCACGTACCTGCCAACACCTTCACCTCAGACTCTGGCCTCCAGAATTATGAGACAGTAACTTGTTATTGTTTTAAGCCACCAAATCTGTGGTCCTTTTTTGCAGCAGCCCTAGGACATGCATACATCACTCATCCTGAATTCCAGCATATGGGCTTTGCAGAAAGGCTGTGGCCAACATCTGTGATCTCAGAATCACAAGAAAGGCTCCAAAAAACAAAGTGTAGGATGGGGATTATTAGAGCACACCAACCACACTGTCTTCCTCAGTTCTTATTGAAATTTATAGCTTTAAACACTGTAAAAACATCCTATAAAAGTAATAATAACAAATCCTTCTGGTTCATCCACAGACGTTATATTTACTTATCACATACATCTTTCTATTGCCTCTAGTTCCCTTTCATGCCAGTGGAGGTGTGAGAAGTGCACTTCCTTCACTGCCCTTACTATCTCCAATGTAGCATCTGGGGCCATCGACCACCCCAGGAGACATGGCTGGGCCAACACACCTCAAAACACCAGTCTTAATTGTCATTTTACTGAACAGCCAGAACCTTCCATTTTAACAATATATTCCCACAGCTGCTACCAAAAGTGAATTATTCATCTCAAAATCTCTCAGCACAGACAGGAGCTGGTTCTCACACCACCCTTCATGCCAGCACATCTCTGCCCAAATAGTAGACGCTGAGATGTGGTGCTGCACTGAGCACTCAGAAGCACTCCTGGGTAAAGATTGTGCTGACCATGCCTGCTCTTCTCATAACGTAGAACAAAACAGGAAGTCTTTTTTGAAGTGATGCTCATTTGCGTATATTTTGCTGAATGTACCAACCAAGCTAGCATCTGCTTTGTCAAGGGAGTAAAACAAAGCTCAGTGCCTCAATTCCTCCAGGACCCTCTGTCAGGCTACCTCCACCCAGCCTCAGTAGCATCCAAGTTCCTGCCATCTTCATCTGCTGCCCTCTGGCTCACGTGGGGCTGCCCAGCAGGCACTGACTGGCTGCCCTTGTCACCACCTCTTAGTCCAAGTCCTTCTGCAGAAGTGAGGTCGTGCATTAATGCTTGCCCAGAGCAGTGCCTGGTTCGTGAGGGATGAGTTAGCTCGTGGAAATAGAAATGGGGCTACATCATTCAGAAAGAGTCTGAGAGAGAGGCAAGAGTCCTGAGTTGCCTGGTATCCAGATAGGAAGTCAGTTTTCCGATTTCAGGAAGCAGTGCGTACTGGCTGTTTTGCTTCTTTCAAGCTTCAACACGTCCACTGACAAGTCCCAACTCTCGCTGTGGCTGGGCACAGTCGACGACACCACTCTGCTTCCCAATTTCGTCTTTGTATTGAGGAGAGTTCCACCTTCTCATGCTGAGTTGGTGCTGCTGTCGTTGAGGAAAAGGGAGAGGAGCAGATAAGAGCCACCCACCATATATGCTGGCCCAATAAGACACGAGGGAGCCCCTGTACCGTGCAACATACGGTTAGCTGCCAGCCATATGCTTACCTGAACCGGTGCTCACAGGTCAAGTCCTCCAAAGGAAAGTCATGGAAGATTGGGCCGCTAACAATTCTGTTTTAAATAATATGTATCGCTCACTCCATACTATGGCTTTAATTGTAGAACCCATAACAAACTTAATTGAAAATGAGAATGCTAAAGTAATGATAATTTATAATTAAAATGCCAAAAGAACAGCCATTGGCAAGCATGGCCAACTCAAGACCACCTGAGGATGTGCTTGGGTCAAGGGTCTCCTCTGGAATGTGCAGTGAGCGGGCAATCCGTGTGATAAGGGGCACAGAACAGGGTTTGCTGAGCGGTTCTCACTTCTGAGCAGAAGGCAGAGCCTACTCAGGGGGCCTTGAAACTCAGGCCAGTTCTCTCCATTTCAAACCTTAGAACAGCTAGCAGGACCCTGAAAGGGGAGTGTGTGGAACTGCATGTCATCAGCAGACAGACCCAAGCAGGACGTGTGTGGACCAGTCCCTGAGCCATAGGGAGAGTCCTGTCCCTACCCTGGGGGACCTGTCACCCGTGCTCCCACCTGGCAGGGCCAGGTAGAGCCCTGTACCCCCTGAAGGGGCACCCTGGTCTCCCCTCTCCCTGACTTTTACACTCCATGGTTCCCCCACACCGTGCCCAGGGTCTTCACAGGAGGGCAGGGAAAGCAGAACTTGCCTGTTCCTTGCGGAGGGGAAGAAAAAGGCTGCTGAACATGCATCCACCAACAGCTTTGCTCTGGGGCAGGTCCGAGCTTATTAATCAAGGTAATAATATTATCACAGTGCCAGGAATACGTCAAATTCTCCTTGTTATTTGCACCAGGAGATCATCCAGCGCATTTTCAGGGCTTGACACTGTCAGGAGAACATCAGAGCTCTGAGGACCCAGGACCCAGGGTGAGGAGACGTGGTTACATTGTTTCAGAGTGTAGGAAACAATAAAAGGCAGAACAATGAGCAATGGGCATAGGAAGAAAAATTGTAGTTTCTATGAATTAAAATGCCCCTATTTAGCACATAACAGAGCTTCCCTCGTGGCCCAGCCCTCGACCATGCGTAATTTGTGCAGGAATTTCGGCCCCTCTGCTTGTCCCAGGGCCAAGGCGGGGTGGTGATGTGAGTCAGTGCGCACTGCGGATGAAAGTTCTGGGGCAGATTTATTTCTCTTAGGCAATTACTTCTTCCTTTGCAAAGAGAGAAGTCCAAGTAATTAAAGCCGGGAGCGATTTAGGGCAAAGCTGTGGGTGGTCTTGCCTTGATACCCACAATGGAACGCAGCCCTGCGCTGACGGCTGGCTGTGCGGCCGGGAGCGCAGGGTCCGCGCGCCTCGTGGGCTCCGCGGTCCACGCACAGTCTAAGGCCCGAGCGCAGGGGACCCCCACCGCCGCGCACGCGCTCGGCCCGCACACAGGCCCGCCCTCCCTTACCCCCACGCTCCCCAAGGAAACGCAGGTGACCAGGAAAGGCCCCCAGGCCGAGCCCAGACAAGGTCGACGCCTCTCTCCAGCCTTTCAAGGTCCCGGGTCTTGTCCCCGCTGCCGACCCCGCTCTCGGGGGACAAGGAGAGACGTGGTGAGGGGCCGCCTTGTGTCGGCCGTTGGCCTCGCCGGATATCGACCCGCTGGAAA
>PVIY010052876.1:0-14978 GCA_004026745.1 Myrmecophaga tridactyla | reverse complement strand
GTTAATGTAGCTAAGGGTCCAGCAAATTTATTGATTCCAAGAACCAACTTCTGGTTTTGTTGATTTTCTCATTTGTTTTCATATTCTCAATTGCACTTATTTCTGCTCTAATCTTCATTATTCCTTTCCTTTTGTTTGCTTTGGGGTTAGTTTGTTGCTTTTTCTCTAGTTCTTCCAAGTGAACAATTAATTCCTCAATTTTCCTCTTTCTTCTTTTTTAATATAAGCATTTAAGGCAATAAATTTCCCTCTCAGCACTGCCTTTGCTGCATCCATTAACTTTGATATGTTGTGTTTTCATTTTCATTTTCCTTGAGATATTTATTGATTTTTTTTGTAATTTCTTCTTTGACCCATTAGTTGTTTAAGAGTGTGTTGTTTAGCCTGCATATTTGTAAATTTTCTGGCCCTCTGCCTGTTATTGATTTCCAACTTCATGCTATTATGATCCAATAATGTGTTTTGTTTGATTTCCATCTTTTCAAATTTATTGAGACTTGTTTTGTGACCTAGCATATGGTCTGTCCTTGAGAATGACCCATGAGCACTTGAGAAAAATGAGTATCCTGCTGTTGTAGGGTGTTCTGTAAATGTCTATTAAGTCTAATTCATTTATCATATTATTCAAAATCTCTGTTTCCTTACTGAACTTTTGTCTAGATGTTCTATCCATGATAAGAGTGGGGAATTGAAGTCTCCACCTATTATGGTAGAGGTGTCTACTTCTCCTGTCAGTGTTGTCAGCGTTTGCTGTATTTCGGAGCACTCTGGTTGGTGCATAAATATTTATGATTGTTATGTCTTCTTGTTGAATTGTTCCTTTTATTAATACATTGTGTCCTTCTTTGTCTCTTTTAATTGTTTTACAATTGAAGTCTGATTTCTCAGATATTAGTATAGCTACTCCTCCTCTTTTCTGGTTGTTCTTTGTATGAAATATATTTTCCCAACCTTTCACTTTCAACCTATTATTGTCCTTGAGGCTAAAATGAGTCTCCTGTAGATAGCATATAGATGGGTCCTGCTTTTGAATCCATTCTGCCAGTCTGTCTTTTTTTTTTTTTTTTTAATGTCTATAAATAGTAAATCCTCAGAGACAGAGAATGGAGCTGAGTTTTCCAGGGAACAGGGAGAAGGGGGCAGAGGAGGATTTATAGTTCTGTGTGGGGTCTCAGTCAGACCCCCTGGTCCAGTCTGGTGTATGCTGTGTGTCTGGTCACCGATGTGCCCCCAGCAGTTGTTCTGTCTCATTCATGGCTATTTACCAGCTGCTGTGAAGGATGAATCAAATTCCACACCTCACTATGCTGCCATCTTGCCCTGCCTCTAAATGCTCTTCTTTAGCCATTTTGGAATTTTCCTCCATTATATATATTTTAGAAAGAATTTGTTGCGTTCTTCAAAAATTCAGTGAGAATTTTTATTGGAATTTCATTTTGCTTTCAAAATAATATCTTGTTTTGACTATATGTATAAGTTGTCTGCTGCTAAGAGGAACAGCTAAAGTCGACTTGTTTATTTCTATCAGTCTTGCTGAACTTTTATTAGAACTCACAATATGTTGATTCAATTGGATTTTCTATATAGATGATAACATCGTCCACTAATAATTTATTTTATCTCTTCTTTTCCAATTCTTATATGCCTTAATGCCTTTATCCAGCTTTACATGACAACCAGTGTCCCCAATATTATTTTCCTTATTTGAATGGAAAGGCTTCTAAATTTATTCCAGTGACTACTGTTTTATCATAAATTTTCTGTAAATAATTCAGGAAGTTCTTTGATACTTCTAATAGTCTGTAAATTTTATCATAAATATGTATTAATACTTTTATTAATAGCATTTTATTAATGTACTATTTTTAGTGTACTGATTCAGCTAGCCAATATTTTACTTACATTTATTGCCCCTACGTCCATAAGTTTAATGGGCATGTCTTTCTTGCCTTACGCCTTAGCTGAACGGCATTTCTTTTCTTTTTTCCTTTCCTCCTTTTTTTTCCATTTTCTGACGCAACATGTAAAATAGGTATTGCCTGTTCTTTGAAAGTTTTATAAAATCCCACCGGAAAACCATCTAAGCTAGAGACTTTTTTGATGGGGAAGTCATTGATTATACCTTCATTTTCATTAATTATTTCATATTCTGATGTGCTTCATAAATTTTTGTATTGTGAGGATGCATAATGTGTGCTATTCTATAAATATGTACCTTTACAAAAATAGAGACGTCATGAAGGGTTATATGTTTAAATTCACACATTGCAGTTTGTGCTGGATGCCAGTTATTTACCCATGCAGACCCGTGCCCACCTGCTCTGCCCCAAGAGGCCACCTGGTGTAGACCCATTCCGTTGACATGGCCAGGGTGTCAGTTCCCTGGCCCACGTGTAGACACATTCATTGACATGGTCAGGGTGTCTGTCCCTGGTTCACTCTCCAAAGCTCCCCTCAGGCTTGTTGCTTCTGCTCCTCTCAGAGTGGTCCTTTCTCTACCACCTGTTGGTATGTTCCAGAAGTTGCTCCCCCACCCCATCCTTTTGAGCCTAGGATGTTAACAGTCTCTGCTGCTAACCCAGACTACTGCACAATCCTTTGTGGCTTCCCTGCACCCCATCCACAGGCTCATAAGCAGTCCCTCTATGGAGCCCTTCTTGAATTATCCTCATTTGCATGTGCCATCTGTTTCCTCCTGGGACGCTGACTGATTCACCTTATACACTTTCATAGAGAGTATCTGCCCTCCCCATTCTTCAGGAATGTACATCCTTCCAAACATATTTGTGAGATACATAATCCAAAAAAATCCTCCATATTTGTGGAGGAAACAAATAATGTTTTAAAAAATGAGAACACTTTTTAAAAGTAAAAATTTCCGGCTGCTGTTGACCATACTTCAAAATTTTAACTGTTTCTATATTGTCCCTTGTAGCCTTTCTCAACTTTGGCTCCTTGAATCTTTAAAAAAGTCCAGTATGCATCTCTTTCTTTCATTCACCACAGAGAGAAGCCTACGCGGTAACCTATCCTAAAATCTTACCGCGGCCTCCCAGCTCAGCTGCCCACCATTAGTTTTCCTTCCCCTCTGGCCTAGTCATCAGGTTGACAGCCTGCTCTTCCTTTAAAATACATTATTTCCATTCACTGATGGGAACAAATAAACAGATTACTTCCCAGTGGCCTCTGAATTTAAGTCTAACTGTCATGGTTTTCTATCCAAATGCCTCTACTGCATGACTTTAACCTGCACAGCCTTCATCCCGATATTACCCCATGCTTCAGCTGTAGACCTGATGTGTGCTGTTTCCTCTGCTTCTAGAATCTTTCACACATCTCTGCCAGTTTAAATTCCCCAAGGTCCAGCTCAAGTCCTACCAACTAATGTGCCTCCTCTGACTATTATATAATCCATATTATATTATTTGTGTATTTATCATCTTGTCCACCAGATTAAAAGTTCCCTAAGGGGAGGGACTATTTCCTACTCATTTTTGTTTCATTTATGGCATCTATATAATCCCTTTCACATAATCATTAGTCAACAAACATGTTTTGGATGAATTAATCAATGAAAACAAATCATCAGAAAGAAATAACCAAGTTTTCTTTCCTTTAATGAATATTTGGAAGCCATTTCCTTTCTGTTTTCTTAAATATCTTTTTTTTGCCTTAGTGCATACATGGCTATATTAAATAGCGCTATTTATTTTAGACTTTTAAAAGGTTGTAGATTCTGTTGATTATGAACAAGAGATGCAGACCAACACAAGTACAAAGATTATAACACAGTCCATATTGGATGATTTCCAATAAAAAAAAGTCTGTGTAGCACAAGCCAATCTTCCTTTAGAGAAAGTGGATGTAGAATGAAAACTCTCACTGTATTAGGCCCCTTACTGAACTATTTCTTGTGGTTATTTCCTCTTTAGAGATACTACTATCCAAATCTATTTGAATGGAAGTATCTTAATTGCAGATTTATAGACAATCCATGTAAACAAACAAACAAAAAGGATACATGTGGCTGAAGGCAGTGGAGTGTATTTATTAAATGCTAAACTATGAGGTAGCAAATCTAAAGCAAGAGGGTAACCTGTGGTTTTTAAAAATGGAGTCCCATAGGTGGCTGAGTAGCTCTGGTTACTACTTCTGTTTGAAGAAAAGATAGAACCTGTTCATTCATTCATTCAGTCAGTCACAAATCTATCCTGAGTACAACTTTGTGCCAAGCACTATTAGCCACTGGGGATATTAAGAAGGATACAGATATGATGCCTTCTTTAAAGGGGAAATATAATTATAAACAAATGTCAGGAAAATAATTTAAATGCAGTAATAAAGTTTAGACCAGGCAGAGCAGTAGCACTGCTGTTTCAGTTTCCTGGCTGCTAAAACAAATACCGAATAATGTTTGGCTTAAACAAAGGGAATTTTTTGGCTGACGGGTTTGAGGCTAGGAGAAGTGCAAAGCTGAGGCATCAGCAAAGCAATGCTTTCTCCCGGAAGACTGTGATGCTTAAAGTTGCCTGCTGCGATCCTTTGCCCTTGACCTTGCTGTTACATGGCATCGCACGGAGTAGCTTCTTCTCGCTTCTCTCCCAGGCTCAGGTGACTTCCTGCCTCTCCCCATGGCCAGCTCCTTCTTTCTGCGTCTGTATTTCATTCTGTTTGTAAAGGACACCAGTCGACTGAATAAGCCCAACCTAAGTCCATCGGGCCACACCTAACCTGAAGTAGCACCTTCAAGGGAACCTGTTTACAATGATCTGCACCCACCAGAATGAGGCCATGACCAAGAAAATGTCCAAGCTGGGGTACACACCTCAACCCACCACAGTTACAAACAGGCAGTTTCACCTGAGAGTCTTTGCTAATCTAGCTTTTTGTAACTTACCAAGATATACGTGCTGTGCAAAACCAGGCAGAAAGAACATACTATAACTCCTAAATATTTAAATAATTAATAATGGCTTCATTGCTTGGAAAACTTCTATTTGTTTTGGCAACCGATGAGATCACTAGATTCAAAGCGGAAGATAAAGCATACAGTCCTGAAAAGAGCATTCAACTGTAATTATTTAAAAGGAAGTGTTAGTCATAATTATTTTGAAGAGTGAGAAGAGAAAGTGTTAGTTTCCTTCAGATTTTTAAAAATATTTTTATTGTAAACAACTAACAAACATACAAACATTCTTAACATACAAACATTCTTGGCATGTGTACAATCAATGGCTCACAATATCATCACATAGTTGTGTAGTCATCTCCATGATGATTTTTTTCAACATTTGCATCACTCCAGCAAAAGAAATAAAAAAGAAAAAAAAAAAAAAACTCATACATGCTATACCCCTTATTCCTCCCTCTCATTAACCACTAGTATTTCAATCTACTCAATTTATTTTAAAAGAGGGTTCATTTTTGTTTTGTTTTTTTAGCAAGTGCATGATCTGGAAATTGAACCCGGGACCCAGGTCTCCCACAGAATGGGCAGGAATTCTGCAACTGAACTACCCCTGCCCTGCTCTCCTTCAGATTTTCATAGCAAATTTACCTGCCTTAGATTACTTATCTCTGGGCTATTTCTAATCATTTCAATGTCAAGAAAAGGCACAAAGCATTTTTCAAAACTACGTATTTAATTAATTACTTGTTTACTTGGCTTTCTCCTCGCTAAGCTGTGAGCTTCTTCTAGGTGAGAGACCATTTCTTATTCATCTTTATATCTAATGTCTAAGCACAATTCCTGGCACATAGCAGACAATAAATACTTGTTACATGAAAAAATTCTAATGCCCGTCTTTTGCATCCTTTTCTTGTCCTCCTACTACTGACAAAAACAAGGAGAAAGGGATTTCCAAACAGCCTAATACATAGTGTTTATCCAAGTCTCAAGAAATTAAGGCTTCAACACTTACCAGGAAACTTAAATTCTCAAAAAAAAAAAAAAAAAAGAAGTCTTTCATTTATATTTAAACTCAAACTTGTATACTTCTGAAAGCGTTCCTCTTGTTGGATATCTGTGTGATACCTTAACAAATAGAAAAATGCAGGCATAGCCCTAAACTTTATTTAAAATGATTGTATTTATTATTTTTATCCTCACTTTTGCTGCAGTGGCTGTGAATGGCTTGGAACATGCAAAATATGCTAAGCAAGAAACACAACCTATACCTGAAGAGTCAGCAGTTGAAAGGCCCAAAGAGGTACAATAGATTTAAAAGCCTCTTGACAAACAGCCTTTTGCTGCATAGATGCCAAGCTTGACAGTATGTGGCAGAAAAAGAGTTGGAGAAACTGCTTTAAAAACCTATTAACTAGGAATGTGAAAAAGCAGGGAACAATTGGGAAAGGAGGGAGGTGCTCACTGTTTAAAAGGCTTTTAAATGTGACCATATTTTTGTTGGCTTTTTGCCTGCAACGTAAAATGAGGATGTGTACTGAATGGCTAGCTGGCTGCCAAAGGTGGAATGAATGGAGGCTGGGCTAGAAAGTCAAGGCTGAATTTTGAGATGCCACTCTGGACAGGGTGTAGCTGTTGAGACAACTCTCAGCAATGATTGAGTGAAATAAACACAAAATTCAGTCGGCCTGCTCAATCACCCTTTCATTCTTGTGTTTTTCTTGTTCCCATAAATATTTGCCTGTGCTGTCTTTGCTGCAGATATTAAGGAGTTAATACATTAGGCAGCCAACGAGCAGGAATTGAAGAAAGCCACACAACTTAGAACTGAACAGCTGACAGCAGATTCTGCAGGTGTGAGATGGGAATCAGCTCTGTTTTCTGTGAAGCACAGTTTTCTCTGTCTGGGCTGTGGCCTGATTTCCTGGCCCTTTCAGGACAAGCTGAGTTATAAGGGAGAGAATTCCAGAAGATCTTCCCCTATCGTCTTGTGAACTCTAACCTTCTAAAAAACGAAGCAACCTCCTTTTATCTTTGCATGGCTTTTCTTGCATAGTGGGGGCAGCCTTGTGAAATGTTAGTTTCCTGTTAGGAAGGATGACGCCATGCTGATTAAATGTGATAGATTAACTGCGCAGAGCAAGGCACTGGCTTCATCCAGTTAGGTGTCAAGAGGTGTGTGTATGGGGGTCGGGGGGGAGTGTCAGGAAACGGATGGCTGCTTGTTGTTGAACATATAAGCGCTGCAGCAGATAATAAGGTAATAATGCAGTAGGGAGAGGAAGAGAAACGGACTATGTTAACTTGCACACTTCCGATAAACCAGGTTATCATATTCTTCTAACCATGTCATTTGCTGGCAATGGGCAGTCAAAGCTAAACCCACATTGTGACAATTCTTCCAAGTATTTTTGGCCCTGTCATGGCAAAAATGTCAATTATATAGAATTTGAAAGTGTTTGATAGGATTCCTTGATTTTCAAAACATTCCAGTGCTTCTTCTGTGAAGGGATTTGGGTTGCCTGTAAGAGTGATAGTGGCCGATTGGATTGATGATGGGAAATTAATTTGATTTTCCTTTAGGCTGATGAACGTGGCCTACACATCCAAATCCTATTGACCAAACACTGATATGAGGTATGTGTTTGGAATAAAGATAGACAAAGCTCAGAAATCTAGGACTTTTTCTAGCTAGACTCTAGGAAAGACAGATAAATACTTTAGATAGCAATGGTCAAAGCAGGAGCCAGTGTCTACTATTCAATCCCTTTGTGAATCTTCCTTTTCTCTCAGGTGGACTTTAAGTCCCTAAAATTCTATGCCTCCAAATTCCCCCTTCTAAAACTGAAACCCCATGCTTTAGACTGGAAAAGGTGGCTGCTTCAGAAACACTTGCCTTAGTGAAGTAGATTGATTTAAAGAATTCTGAAAAAGTCTCCCTGATCCAAAACTGCCTTCCCCAGACTTTCTGTGGTGACCTAAAATTCAACTATTAGAAATTTCAACATTCAGAGTCATTTTCTGTCCCTTATATACAAATTCAATTTCAAAACACAGCAAAATTAAGCACACATGAAAATTCAAAAATAAATGTGTATTACAGGGCAGTGTGACCGTGGCTCAGTGGCAGAATTCTCACCTGCCATGCCGGACCCTCAGGTTCGTTTCCTGGTGCCTGCCCATGCAAAATTAATTAATTAATTAAAATAAATAAATAAATGTGTATTACAAATATGATTTTTAAGTATCTGTAGCCAAAGACCAGAAGAGAATTTTTTTTAATTTAAGTCATTTATGGTGTTAGGATGATGCTATTATAAATTACATTTTCCTTTTATAATTTCCCTTTAATGCCCTTATAATAAATAGTGAGGAAAAAATTAGTATCATTTTTAAAGACTGTAATTCTACCTGACCACTGTCTATCTCTCAGTATTGGAACCTAAATAAATAAATAGTAAAATAAAAAAATAAAAGTATACTCTCACTTGTGATTTACATGAAATAACTAGATTAAAGGAAAAAGAAACATACAATTCAACAAATATTCACTTACAAGTGAATGAGTATTTATTATTGGGAAGGCATTTTTGAATGATCGGAAGATACAAAAATGACCAAAACTGGTTCACTCTTCAAGCTTGGGACACAGAGCTAGTAACTCTGAAGAAAGAACAGACACATTGTTCCTATCTGTCATTAGTATATTAAGATGAATCCATTTCTTAGCCATTCGTTCAGTGGCAAACAGCTAAGGATTTTGGAAAAGGAAAGGATGGGGCAAGCCTGGGACCCACACAGAGAGGACGAGCCTGCACTGAGACACTTAGTGAAGGAAGAAGAGGGCAGCGGGCACAGGCGGGGCAAGGGGGTAACACACAAGAGGGAAGAAGGTGAGAGCGTGCTGGCTGCAAAACATATTTCTTTCACAGGTTTGATCAGTGCTACCGCTGACTTCCAGCAAATAATTTTCAACAGAGAAAGTGAACCCTAACAAAGTATCATCCCTATCAATCAAAGAGTACCAAGTAATCACAGAGGGATAATTATAGACAAACGTACCCTCATATTCGCAATGTAAACTCTGAAGCAGTATGCATTTTCTTATAACACTTCACTGAAGATTGCTGTAGACCAGTTATTTTTAAATCTTACTCCAATATCTCAGGTAGCTGGTAACCTCATTTGTTATTCTGTTCCAAGCCTATAAAACCAGAAAGAAAAAGTAAAGCCCCTAAAGAGTCAAATTCATCATGAAAAATTAAGTATTTCCTAAGTTGTTTGGGAAATGGTTACCTTTCTCTCTTTTCCCCTTCTGTAAGCCTCAAAACACTGTGATTTTTCCTCACTGGTAAAGAAATATGACATTGGGAAATATCAAGTAACCCACTTTAAGAGACTTCTAAGCATACTACAAATTTTATTTTATTTTTAAATGTCTCTTTTTAGGATGGGTGATGGTGGCTCAGTGGCAGAGGTCTCGTCTGCCATGCCGGAAACCCGGGTTCAATTCCGGTGCCTACACATGTCAAAAAAAAAAAAGCCTCATTTCCTTCAGTGGATCACTCTTCTTAGGAAGCATTAACAACCACAGGCCTTAATTTCAATTTTGTTCCCAATACCTCGTTTGGTAATCAACATACTCTTTTGCTTTTCCCTCTAGAGACAGCTTTGTTCTTTGCATCTATTACATTTTTCTGTTTCCTTTAGTCACCTGCTTTCATTCCTAATCTCTCCTTTCAGGCCAAGCTGTCTGCCGTTATATCCATATTTTCTTCCTCTTCTTTCTCACTCGACCCTTTCTAGATTCTTAGATTATGGACATGGAGACTCGCAACTCGTGGTTTTTGCCACAGTGACCTCCTAATTAATAAAACGCCCTCCCTCACAAGATTGTTCCAGAACAGCTTCATTTTAAGCAGCCGCCTAGTACTGCCCAGATAGAGAGCCGTTTGATTCAACTTCATATGTTTTGAATCAAGTGTGTTTAAGAAAATGACTTTCTACTCCCCATTCTTATTTGGTATTTTCTGCAGTTCTCCTTTATTATGCCTTTCTATTGCGCTGCCGAAACCCTAGCTCTGTGTGTCCACGACTGGCCCGCACGGGACCCAGTGGTAATGACCTGCTGACCTACCGTCCTCCCTGGCTGTGGGCAGAATTGATAGCACTTTTTCAATTTCTCCCTTGTCTTTGCTTGAACATACTGGAATTACAACCTCTGACAAAGGTAACATCCCTTTTGTAGTGGAAACAAAAGGAGTGTGTAATGAATTGGTTAAGATTACATTGCATGTTTACAGGATGAAATCCAGTGGCAGCTCCATTCCTTTATTTTCTCTAGCTGAGTCTGGTCTTTCAAAAAGACATTATTGACTGGCATCTTCCCGAGAACAGGTGCTTTGGAATACAGCCTTGCTGCCCTGAGTTCTTTAGACTGTAAAACAACTATCGTATAGGTCAAGGGAATCAGATATGGGACAATAAGGCCCAGTATTTTAGGGTGAGCTCGGTAGCTAATCCATATCCAGGTAGCACTAAAAGAATAAAGAATGAAGGGTCCTTGGGCTTATGTGAAGTGCTAGCCCTTTTTAAATAAACTTTTTTAGTTACTCAGATAGCAGGGTATGAATTATAGTTTTATTTCGCATTTCTCTGAAAACCCTAAGGCTGAGAGGAGTGAGGAAAAGAGAGACAGGCAATTTTTTATACTTCATCATTATGGATTTTGCTATACTGCCATTATAAAATGAATTTTCAATCTCTCTGGAGACATAATCAATGCCACAATGGTGTTGTATTAACTATCTTTTTATCATAAAACATATCACCTTTGGTTGCTCAGAAGTGTAAATAATAGGCCTCTTTCTTCCTTTATCGCTTATGTAACTTTTGCTGACAGTTTATGTCTTTAAATGAAAAAAAAATCCCTTATAATTTTTGTTTTTAAAAATGGTGTAATACCCATATTGGCCTCAGAAAATATTTAAAATGTGTTTCTCAAAGGATGATCAGATCATTTATTCATCTTTTCAAGAAAAATGATTATATTTATTTCAATTATTTTTGCCAAGGACTTTAACCCTAATTTTACTCTTTCTAAAAATTAAAAGAGCAAACAGTTTATATAAGGTGTTGATAATTACATATATTATTGTACCACTGTGACAGATGTTGGCAAAAAAGCCTAAAATGCCTACAGCTGTGCACTCCATGACATCCAGTTTATGCTCAGACAGAAGGCTAACAGATGTTCTGAACTTCACTTTGCCTAAATGTTTTTAAAGTCTAAGGGCCTGCTTTATAATTCGCGAGGGTCTGGTTTGGTTTCAGAGAGGTCCTCAGAATCCCCATCTGTGACAATTAATGTTGAAGACATTGATAAATCAATCCTTGTGTCTTCCCTCTTCTTTAACAAACAGGCATCAGTTTGTATTTGGATTGTTGAATGGAAGGCTGCTTTTATATATGAACTGTGAAAACTGTATTGATATACATCCTACTTGTGAAATTATTGCCTTAATCACAGATAGAATTGGGCTACGAGGACACACAAAGGTTTGCTTTATGTATGGAAATGGCCCAGGAAATCACTCATTCTTTCTTCTTCACTAAATTTTATAGTCATATACACATTGGAAGTAAAATATTAACAATTTCTAATGATGGTTATATGCTTCCAGTCATTTAAAAAAGTGTTTTGTTATTTTTACGTAGCATTTAACAACTCAACTCATAACAGTCACTATAAATTGTGTGGCCTGTCAGAATGATGGAAGAACAAAATAAATGGAATTCGGGTAGTATAGAACACATCGTCTCCAGCTTGACACCCCAATACTCCCTCTTCCCAAACATGCCTTCAGATCCCTCATACAGAATTACTGCTCGAGCCTTTTTTGCTGCTGCTCTTAATTTTAACAAGCTGGATTCCTGTAGTACACTCACTTAATAGTTTAAACATTTGTTAACAATCAGGTGTTTGGCCCATCCTCATTCTCCTCCATTCTGTATAGAAATATAACTCCAAATAGTACATCTTTCTGGGTTTGTTTCTAAATTAGTCCCCACACTTAATTACGAGGATGAGAGGGATGCCTTATTCCTCTTTGTTATAGGCTAAGCCCTCAGTAATCCCAAACAAAAGAGCCAGTTCTGGAAGATATAGGATTTGTGAGCAGGATTATGGTCTCATAGATAATGATGTGCAGTCAGCAGAAGCGAAGCTTTATTTTAATTCAAATAAGCTAGTAAACAAACCACTGACAAGTCTGCTGGTGAGAGTAACTGGCTGCTCTTACCACATTGGCAGCTAAATTATAGAAAATCTATTATACCCTGTTCACCATATGTTTAATTTAATACAAGATACAAATTAAACTATCCACAGTGCCTATTAAAATAACAATACTTTTTTTATATTTGAATGTCTTAAAATAATTTCTAGTGACCTTTTACAGGGCAGTTGTGATATAGGTGATTATCTGGGGTAGGGGGAGGTAGTTGATAGACGGCAAAAAATGAATTGCTTTCATTAGAAAATAAAAATATAAATGTTCATTTGTTTGCAGCTGTTAATAAGGTTAATTAGCAGTCATGGATTCTGTTATTACTATGTTTCTCTCCCACACTTCTGATTTCTGAGGCTGGAGCTTTAAGGGTGATACTTAGTTTGTCCTAAGTAAGTCTGTCCTTAAGAAATCATTACCTGGATCAGCCAGTGTGTGGGTAACCTTCAAACAGATGCCAACCGAGACAGATATTCAGAAAATCGAGTTTGAACTCTGTGGTCATGTTCAGTATGGCACAGGAAAAGACTCAGACTTTTATATTCCTGCCTCAAGCCAATCTCTCTCCCAAGCCAAACAATCCTAAGGAGAACCAGAATTCAGAGGCTGTCTTTCAGAATAAAAGAAGAGAAGAAAAGACAAGCCCATACCCTGTTTGCAGTTGACGTCTTCCTGTACCCACATTAGTTAGCAACCAGTGATGCTTGCTTGAGTCCATTTCGACTCAGTCTACCAGATTCTAAAGACAGACAGGGTTTTAGAATTGCAGAGCTAAATTTGAATCCTGGATCCACTATTGGCAGTTGTGTAGCCAGAGGGAATTAACTCAGCTGGATCTTCCTTTATTCTAACTGTTAAAAATAAAAACAAGTGGTGGTGGGTAGGGTTAATAATTCCAGTTTTACAGGATTAAGTGTGTTAGGTAATAGGTGCTCATTAAAGGTTAGTTCCTTCCCTCTTTTCATTGTCAAACATACAGAGTGCTGCTCTTTTTCAAGAATGAAGGGAGAGTGTAAGGAGGAGGGACTGAAGGGGAAAGTGTAAGCAGAAACCCCCCTGGAATCAGTTTCCTGGAACATTAACTCATTTCCACAGGCAAAACCTAAAATAGCATGCTCCTTTACTCCCAAAATTCACCACAGTCTTTACTCTCTTTAAGAAATTTACTATAATAATAATATTTATTGATACAAAAATAAATAAATAAAATGAGGAGGGGGGAGAGAATTTACCAGTAAGCCACCCAAATCAGCTGCCTATGCCAGAGAGTAATGAAATAGACAAACCAAAAAGGATCACCACCCCTTGGGATGCCTTTTCAAAACCGGGCCTGCACGTGGGCTCATGGGCTGCGCAGGTGTGACTCGGTTCCAAGAATACGAGCAACTTCAGCCACGCACCTGTGGTTGCAGTATTGCTGCATAAGGTGCGCATTGGAAATGGCCCAGCGAGGTTACTCTTGAAGTCCTGTAGATAATTTTAATATTTTACCCAAAATAGTAGTTAATTTATTTTAGATTGAAGCCAGAAGCAATTTCAGGAGTGCGGTTCCCATGGCACATACCAGAGGGACAAGATACACCAACCCTGCCGCCACACGCCCTGTTGATTGAGAGTTCCGAGACGTTTCTATTTACTGAATATATTAAGAAATTGGAAAAGAGGATCACAAAATTTGCAGCCTATTTTAAGAGTTTAACATTTTTAATTGTATACTTTTAACGCATATACAAAAAATCTGATTGTATTATAATATGTAACAAGGACTTCAAGAAAATGGGACTTCTATAGGACTTCACGAATAACCTACACCGGGGCCTTTTCAAGCGCTCACCTCATGCAACACTGACCACTGGCGCGGAGCTGAATTTGCAGTGAGCTCCGCTGCCCATAGCCTGGCGCGCACCTCCAGCACTCTTCCTACCTGCAGAAGCGCGGCCTTCTCTAGTCCTTGGGTCGGTTTTAGCGGAAAACAAACACTGAGGGAGCCTCAGGGACTTCCAAAGGTCTGAGCGCGGGTGGGAAGGAATCCCCGCACCGGGTGCTTCTAAAACGAGAGGGCGGGCGGCCTCGGACCCTGCCCCGGACGGCCGTCGCAGCCGGGTGCCCGCCGGCCCGAGAGCGCGGGCGAGGAGGTCCTGCTGGCCTGGCCTGGTTCCCGACTTCTATCCCTAGAAGGTCCTCGAGGTGACGACGGAGCAGCGTCCGGGCCTGCCCAGGCCTGCCCACCGGGCAGTGGCCGCCGAGGACTCCCGACCCTCCGAAGCCCCCAGGGCCCTCCTGGGCCTGCGTTTCCAGAACCGGAACTCCGGGGAGCGCACCGCTGGAGGCGCGGGGCCGGAGGAGGCCTGAACACCCCATCGCCGAGGCAGGGAGGCTGCCCCCGCCGCGCCTTGTCGCCGTCCAGGCCCCTGCGAAGGTGCGAGGGGCAGGGCAGCCTGGAAGGCGGGCCGCAGCCCCAGGCTCCCACCTAGCGACCCGCGCGGGACGTCCCGTGCAGGCCTTTCCGCGGGGACCGGTGCGGTCTGCCCTCCCCAGGGCCGGGAAGGGGGCGCGCTGGGCCGCGTGGCACCGGGAGAGCGGGACCCGGGGCGCTGCGCGACGGGGGCTCTGCTGGCCCACTCCGCGACCCTGGGGAGGGCAGATCGCACCGCAGAACCCGCGACCCCCTGACAGGCCGGCCGGGTGAGGCAGGGGACCCCTCGCGGTCGCCCCCTCGGTTTCCACAGCCCGAGAAAGGGTCGGAGCAGGGCAGGAGGCTGAGGCTCTGATTAGGGATTGTT
>PVIY010052875.1:0-14978 GCA_004026745.1 Myrmecophaga tridactyla | reverse complement strand
GCAAACTGAAACACCACTAATGACAGAAAACTGAAAACTGAATATTTAAACTCTATTATTGACAAAACTAGAGGGTGTTTAACTCTGAACTACCATTTATAAGGGGAATTGAACAAGACTGAATATCTCAGGTATCAGGGCAGAGTACTGCCAGGTGGCACACTTTAAGAAAAAACTAGCAACTTTGTGTTTGGAACAGCTAATATCAGATCTGCTGGAAGGAATATTCTTGGTACAAGTTTGGCCTGAATGAGACCCAAGCAATATTTGTAAGAAGCATTTGACAGTGGCATTAGATGGAGGAGAGACTTCAGAACCGTTCTGAGCTTGATCCTGATTTGCTGCAGAGAACCAGTTCTAGACACACTCCTGTGTCATAATGAGAATTTCCACTAAGTTGGCATAAAACCCTGGTCACTTTCCTCTACAAAATACTGAAAAACAGTTGGTCAAAGAAAATATCACCACAGTGTAAGATGAGTAATAATCAAAAGGAGCCAATATACAATCTATAAAGGTACAAGAAAAATAAAACAAAAGGCAAAGAAAAAAGTAGATGGGGGTCACTCCCCAGAAAAGTGGTACCAGAGAGCAGATAAAAATAATATCAAAATAGCACAGTGAATTTTTAAAAAATCATAAAGCAATGTGTGATTAGGATTTCAGTTTCATCACATCCTCATCAACATTTATTGTTCATCTTCTTGATTATAGCCATCCTAGTGGAAGAAAAGTTGTATTTCATGTCTTGATTTGCATTTCCCTAATGATTAAACATTTAAGCATCTTTTCATTAGCTTATTGACTATTATATATCTTTTTTGAGAAATACTTATTTAAATCCTTTGCCATTGTTTGGATTATTATTTTTTTAATTGTTGAGTTATAAGCATTCTTTATATATTTTGGATACTAGTCTTTATCAGATAAATGATTTGCAAATATTTTTCTCCAATTCTATGGGTTGAATTTTGGCTTTCTTGACAGTGTCCTTTGAAGCACAAAAGCTTTTAATTTTGATGAGCTCTAATTTCTATATTTTTTTTCTTTTGTGCTCATGCTTTTAGTATCATATCTAAGAAACCACTAGCTAATACAAGGTCACAAAGATTTTCCCTTATGTTTTCTTCTAAGATTTTTATAGTTTTTACTCTTATATTTAGATATTTGATCCATTTTTAAGTTTTGTATATGGTGTGAGGTAGGGGTCCAGGATGAAGTGTCAGAGGATATGTATGTATGTTCATCTATGTGTGTGTATAGAGAAAAGCTTCACAACATTATTAGACTTTCAACCATGTCTGTATATTACTAGATGGAAATAAATATTGTCCACTTTCATGTTAGCTTGGTGAAATATTTTGAGTGTGAAGCTTTATGGTAAAGGGCTGGAAACTGGAACAAATATGGCCTGTTTTTCAAGGAAGTAGTAAGCTAAGGTTTAAAGAAAGCAGACTGGGGGGAAGGAAGGGTGAGAAAAAAGAAAAGGAGGAGGGGGACGTTGGATCAATGCTTTGATTAATTCATTTACCTAATATTTATTTATATTTTAAATTTACAATGTTTAAGAAATCATGGTTGATAGGAAAACTTGTGAGAGTAAGGCTGGAGAGCTCTGAAAAGATGCCTCTTACTCTGAGAGTGGAGGGAGGAGTATAAGGAAGGAATAGTGTAGATAGATTTCTATGAAGAGAGGTGTGACGCTGATGATATTTCTTCTGGAAATCTCTAGGCTCAATGATATATGGACATCTGCTAAAGAGTGGAGGGATTCTTGAGAAAGGTAAAGATTTCAAATAGATGCTGGAGAGATTGGAAATTAGTATTGACAATAAAAATTTGATCAATGGTACTGAAAGGAAATATCTAAGCCATTATGAATTAATTACCAATCAATATATGATTATACCCCCACTCCTTTTTGAACAGAATATTAGTGCTCAATGGTCTAAATATGAGAATGGACAGGAGAGATTTTAGTTAGAATCAGAGTTGAGGAGTTTAGAATCAATTTGATTGAAAAGACTGTGCTGATGGTATTAGAAAAAGAATAGTCCAGGTGATAGCTTCCTGAGCCATGCTTAGGTAGAAAGTAGAGGCGATGGGGAAAATGGAGTGTTCAAGAGGTTGAAAAGTTTTATTGAGGTAAAAGGGATTTTGAATGCTTAGAAAAAGAGCAGTTAAATGCAAAATGTTAGTCAAACAAATAACTTGTCCAGCTCCTTGAGATTTGTTGTAAAAGCAATGAAATTTTATTTAAATTATTATATTTTTAAAGACAAGGTATAAGCATATTTAGGCTGGGGAATGGTGTACTGAAAGTTGAATAGTAGGGCAAGTGGCCTCTACTGCTTCAAAATTGAGGGGGAATTTCTTAAGGAAATGTGGTTATAGGAGATTTTGAAGGATGGCAGAGGAAGAGGTTTTGACAAGGTAGGGTAAAGAGGGCATTCTCATTGTTGTACGGGAGAAAGCTGGCTGAGAATTGCATGAGGGAATCACAGTTTTAATTTTTAAAATTCAGGAGTGTCTTTCTAAGAAAACTGAAGTTCACTTGGGCCTTGACTAACTGTTCTTAGTTCAGTTTGATTTTATCCTCCCCTTGGGTAATCTATTACATGTGACCTCCCCAAACAGTACCTGTGTTGTAAGCAAGAGCTAACAAGCTCTCCTCAATGACTTATTCACACAGCTCATCAGCTTCATTTCACATGGTCCTTTCTTGCACAGCTTTCTTAGGTACAGCTGCTGCTTTTTTAGCTGCCTCCAATCACATAGCAGGAGCTGGAATGTGAGATGGGGCAGGAAGCTGAGAAAAGCATGGCAAAGATGAGGGAAATAGAAAGGGATGGAAGAAGAAAATTAAAAATAAGAATAGACTTTGAAATGGGAATGGGGGGTGGTTTGGAAAGAAATGTAGTTTGTGAAAGGGATAAACTGATATCAGGGTAGAGGAAAAGGTGGGAATAACCATGAATAACAAAGCTGAGGACGTTGAAGAGTTCCTTAGGCACTCTGAGATTGCTTTTTTGCTGGTTTGTTATGCAAGTAGTAAATGTGGGGCCTGTGTGAGACTTCCAGTTCTCTGCTTCTTCCCATTGGGAACTCACATGGAAGTGGTCACATATAAGGTTCATTGTCATTGATGCACCCAATTAGTGAGTGTGATAGTTAGATTCAGTTGTCAACTTGGCCAGGTGAATGTGCCTAGTTTTGTTGCTGCGGACATGAGCCAATGGTATGTGAACTTCATCTGTTGCTTGTTACATCTGCAGTTGTCTAGGAGGTGTGCGTGCTGCAATGAATGATGTTTGAGTTAATTGGCTGGTGCTTAAATGAGAGAGCTCAACGTAGCACAGCCCAAGCAGCTCAGCATACCTCATATCAGCACTCGCAGCTCAGCCCAGGCCTTTGGGGATGCAGGAAGGAATTACTCCAGGGAAAGTTGTTGGAACCCAGAGGCCTGGAGAGAAGGCCAACAGAGACCATCCTGTGCCATCCCACGTAAGAAAGAACCTCAGTGGAAAGTTAGCTCCCTTTCCTCTGAAGAACTAACAAAATAAATCTCTTTTTATTAAAAGCCAATCTGTCTCTGGTGTGTTGCATTCTGGCCGCTAGCAAACTAGAACAGTGAGCAATTCAGAGCACACTAATTTGAATTCCATCCCTTTTTCTTTTAGCTAAGATCACTTTCACAAAAGTGATCTTATTACAGAAACAACCACTTTTATTTAAAAAATGAAAAACAACTTCGATCATTTAACTATTAAAATAATAAATTAATTTTCGCAGTTCACAATGCATTATAATACCTAGATTGAGGACAACTATGATAAGTTACTGTTGAAATTGTATATGTCAGTTTACTGTGCAATAAATAGGGCATGGTTTCTTTACCTAAATGAGTAGCTAGAGGTGCAGTCCCTTTAACAGACAAGTTTTGAGCATCTCTTGTGTGCTAGAGATATTGCTCTTAACATTTTACATAAGCTCTGAGAGCAGTCTCTGTCTTGATTCTTGTCCTTCCTCCCCCTCCTCTCACTCTTCCTTCCACCTCCCCTTCTTTCTCTTTCTCTTCTCTCTCCACTTCTTCTCCTCCTCCTCCTCTTCTTTCTCCCACTCCTTTTTCTCTTCTTCTTCCTCTCCTCTTCTTCCCTTACTTCTTCCTCCTCCTTCTCCCATGATCAAGGGTTTTCAATATCTATTACTGTGTGACATATAGTATACGTTCCACAAATGAAAGAACAAATTATAGGTGCTGTGGTGCCACGAGGATGCAACAGATATAGACATCCCCCCTAAGTACCCCTTTAAGCTAAGAGAAAGAAAACATATAAAATCAATATTGTGAAGTGTGAATTTTTCATAGGTGTTATCATATACGTGTTCCATATATAAGTGTTATCAGTTTTCCATCTGCTCTATATCTGGATTATCCACAGCTTGTTGTCATCCAAAGAGAGTTCTGTTTTTTCTAGAGAAGTTCCAAGGTTTGGAAGTTGCAGAATCAGTTGTGTGTAAAGAATAGAGTGAATCAGATAAATAAAATGCTCATTTAATATAAAGAAGGTTAAAAAAGAAATGACATGGGTACTGGGATGACAAGAAAGTATTGGGTGGAGAGGAAAGGCTCCATGCAAATTATTATAAAGCAGTTTAAGATAATGGAGAGAGATATGGAAAGCAGAAAAAGGGCTTTTTGAGAAGTGCTATTGTGGATTATAAAGTGGACGGCAATTATTGAGTGATACCAATACAAGTTGGATTGCATTTTAAAAATTTAGGCTATTGTTACTGTCCTTTGAACATAACTTCAAAAGGAGACTGAGTCATATATGAGGCCCTGGTTTTATGTAGGACATATTATTATTTAGAACAAAAAGAAATTAGCAATGTGGTCTGGGTTTCAAGAATAAAGTTCTGATGGGAGAATGAGAAAGGCTTCAAGAGACAGTAACATTTAACCAGTCCTTTGAAAGCTGTGTAAAATCCTTCTTGGGGAAGGTGACAATGCATTCTATGATGAAGATAATGCCTGAGCAAATATCCAGTTGTTTGAAAATACAAAATCTTCTATAGATTAGAACATAACTTTTATGATCGAGTGTGGTAGGCAATAAAGTTGGAAAGATTTGTTATAACTATGGTTATTTGTTGAATGAAGACAAATGGGTGGAAAGGAAAGGCTCCAAAGTCAGGTAGAAGGGTTGGGCATGGAAAGGGGGGAGCTCATAGCGAGAGCTATGGAGGGAGGGTGTATTAATTAGGGTTCTCTAGAGAAACAGAATCAACAGGGAACACTCGCAAATATATAAATGTGTCTCACGTGATCGCGGGAATGCAGAGTCCAAAATCCGCAGGGCAGGCTGTGAAGCTGATGATTCCAATGGAGGGTCTGGATGAACTCCACAGGAGAGGCTCACCAGCCAAAGCAGGAAGAGAGCCTATCTCTTCTGAATCCTCCTTAAAAGGCTTCCAGTGATTTGATTAAGCATCATTCATTGCAGAAGACACTCCCCTTTGGCTGATTACAAATGGAATCAGCTGTGGATACAGCCGACATGGTCATGATTTAATTCTATGAAATGTCCTCATCGCAACAGACAAGACAGCACTTGCCCAACCAGACAAACAGGTACCACCACTTGGGCAAGTTGACACATGAACCTGACCATGACAGAGGGGTTAAATGTTGATCTTCTGACTCTGAATTAAACTTTTTATTAACTTTTTTTAGGCCTTATTTCCCTTATTTCTGTAGGGATAAATTAGCTAAAACTGATAGCTGGAACATCATGATAATTCCAATGCAACCAGGGCATTGTAAGTCCCTGAATTTGTCTGCAGTGTTTCACTGGTATCAATAATCATAGCATAAGTTGCAGTCTCCCTCCATGTAGGTAATTGCTAGAGTAATATAGGAATGTGGAAATTTGCAGGTGTATCAGTTCAACTTCATTTATATCTGGGCCCAGCATGAGTGAAACAGAGCATAGTACCCAACGTGGCTATACAGGGCCATATGTATGCTAAGCTACCAGCCCCTTACCCACTTATAGCAAGATGTCCTCATCTCACCCCATAATCATAGCACCAATCACATCAAATAGCAAATTTAACCAGTCCACTATCCCATAATAGTCCCAGGATGTGAGGTTGTTCAAGAGCAGAGACTTCTGTCCTAATGCATTCATGCTGCAGTTATTGATGACTGAACACAATTTAGAGTGGACACATTATCTAGATGCTACAGTTAACTATTTTTTTGTAGGGGATCGATTTTTCCTTACTTAATTGAAATCTACTCTTAGAAAGAAGTAAGGAAAAGAATCCACTGATTTTCAGATCATGGTAAAAGATGCTTCATTAGGTCTGACATCCTGAATAGGAAATCAAATATAACTTACATGGTGTTATAATTTGCCAAACTGTAATCAGAGTTCTCTCATTTATCCATTGTTGTCTAGTACATTGAACCCTGGAGATTTATACTTCTTTTTGGTCTTTATAGCTTTTAATTTCATATTTACTCCTTTAAAATACAAACAGTTCTGGAGTGTAGGTGACAAGGAATTAAAACACTGAGTCCTAATTAGTTAACACTACAGAGGGATTACTCATTTTTACTGATGAAAAAACTGAAGCTCAGAGGTTAGATGGTAGGCCTATCTGAGGGAGAGGCTAAAATAGAGTAGCCAGGTCTTTGCAGTTCTTAGAACTATCATATTAAACTCTTACTTACCAGAGACCTATAGAGAGAAATAAATCGCTGAAGAGACATAGCCTCAGGGTTCAAGAAGCATAGGCTTTTTAACCAGACAGGGCTGGTGTCACTGCCACAGTAATAGTTGTCATTTATTGAGCACCTACTATGCGGTAGTCACTGTGCTGATTTGAAAGGATGTATGTCCCCTTGAAAAGCCATGTTTTAATCCTAATCCCATTTTGTAAAGGCAGCCGTTTCTTCTAATCCCTATTCAGCATTGTATGTTTGAAACTGTAATTAGATCATCTCCCTGGAGATGTGATGTAATCGAGAGTGGTTGTCAAACTGGATAAGGTGACGACATGTCTCCACCCATTTGGGCAGATCTTGATTAGTTTCTGAAGTCCTATAAAAGAGGAAACATTTGGGAGATTGGAGATTCAGAGAGAGAGCACAGAATGCTGCAGCACCACGAAGTAGAGAGTCCACAAGCCAGCGGCCTTTGGAGGTGAAGAAGGAAAATGCCTCCCAGGAGCTTCATGAAACAGGAAGCCAGGAGAGAAAGCTAGCAGGTGATGCCATGTTCACCATGTGCTCTTCCGGCTGAGAGAGAAGCCCTGGCTGTGTTCACCATGTGCCTTCTCACTTGAGAGAGAAACCCTGAACTTCATCGGCCTTCTTGAATCAAGGTATCTTTCCCTGGATGCCTGTGATTGGAAATTTCTATAGACTTGTTTATTTGGGACATTTTCTTGGCCTTAGAACAGTAAACTAGCAACTTATTAAATTCCCCCTTTAAAAGCCATTCCATTTCTGGTATATTGCTTTCTGGCAGCTAGTGAAACTAGAACAGTCACCATACTGGCTGTTCTACAAATGGGCTCACTTTTCTATCATACATAGGATGCGAGGTTGTTGGTTTATCTACATTTTAATAATTTTAATGAGACTGTTACTCAAAATGGTCAGTTTGCTGGAGGTCGGCTAATAAGTGGTGGAGTCAGGATTTGAACCCTAGTCTGCCTGGCTTATGCCATGCTGTTTAACTGGGACTTACACCTACCAGGTAACTGGGAAATCCACTTTACTTTCAGTTTCCTATTTTTTTAATGTAAATATTAGTACACACATTGCAGGGTGTTTTGACAATTAAATCAGAATATAGAGAAAGATCTAATAGGGTGCCCTTAGCAGCTTCAGCAGCAGTGGTGGGTGTTGTTTGTTGCTCTAATTTATACAGCTGGTTACTATTCCAACTGGACCTAAGCTTTGGGTTTCTGATTTTTAGACTCCCTGAATGCCCCATTGTTATGCAATGCCGAGAGAAGGGTCTTGTTGAGCAGGACAAAGAAACACGAGAAAAGCAAATAGGACAGAGTGTTGGAGGAGTTGGCACTAAAAGTCAGAAACATATGATGGACACATGGATTTGAAGCAGAGGCCCTCAGGGAAGATTGAGTCATGTATGCAGGTGAATGGCTGAGAAGCAGAAATAGCCCCAATGGGAAGAGAGGCATTGATGGATGTGATGGCAAGCAGAACCATCTTTTGGCTTAATTTACCATTTATTTGACTTGAGGTAAACTAGGAGAAAAGATCAGTTTAATGTGCATTTCAAATTATGAATTAAAGAAGCTGCAAATTGCCAGTATAGAAATTAAAGATGATCTGACCGCATCTAACAGCAGAAAGAATCAAATAAATATGATTAAAACCTAATTGGGTTTAAGATGGATATGGTGGTTGTAAGAAAGGACCGAGCTGTTTTGAATGAGTTCATTCATTAAATCCTACTCAGGGCTAGCAGCTGATGCTGATGGTGGGGGAGGTGCCCTATTAGGAGTTAGATACCAAAGCTGAATAAAGAATGGCTCTTCCCTTAAGGGGCTCTGCATCTGGTAGGGAAATGTGTCAACAATAAATATGATATGGCATGAAAAGTCCCAGTAAAGAGCTTTGTATTGAATTAAGGAAAAGTACACTTAATGTGGCCTTGAGAAGGGGTTTAGGAAATACTTCACTATAGAGTTAAGATGATAATTTCCCTGAATGATCAATAGTAGTTATTCTCATGGAAAAGTGAATGAAGGTCATTTGACAAAAAAGAAATAAATGCAAAGACACAGAAGCATCCTGTGCTTAAACACCTACATGCAGCCTGTTATGGTTGGAGAGTGGCATCCATGAGGAGAAGTGGTAGAAGGTAAACTGAGAGTGATTTACTAAGAGGTTTGGAATTATACTTGTTAGCATGATAGGGACTCTTGGGAGGATTTTAAAGCATTGAAAAAGATCTTCTTGGGGTAGTGTTGTGGAAGCATGTGGTTTCAGGGGTTATTGCTTAAGGTGAGAGATGAAGGCGTGGAATAGTTACAGATTGGAGAAGGAGGTCTATGATGATTGTATCTTTGCTCCTTCAGTATTGTTTTTTTTTTTTAAAGTTGCATATAACTTCCTATTTTGAAGTATTTAAATAAAACTTCCCATATATGGTAATATGCTATCTTTAAGTATTTTGGTAATATGCTATCTCTAAGTACTTAAATAAGAAAATTTGCTTGTCATAATACCATATTTTAAATCACTGGTCAGCAGCTTCCTTCTTCCTATTGCTTCTTTCTCTAATCCTTCTCTCCTTTCCCTGCCTTGTCACACTTTCATACTCTTTCTCCCCTTACTCCTTCACGCCATCACATCTCTTCCAGTCCAAACCCTGACTCCAAATTATGTATGTGGTGGGGAGGAAGTGCTAAGCATTGTGCTGGTAGGATAACTCCTCTGATATGGGCAGATCTTTCTGAACAGGAAGTTGTAGACTAGGTCAGAGGCAGGTCTCATGGTTTGATGGGAAGATTAATAAAAGGGGACTACTATCCAGAAGACAGTAAATGTTGGGAGGCAGCAGTCCTAAAAACTCTGCTTAGGGGATTCACTAAGCTCAGAAGTTCTGAAGCCCATTTAGAGGCATCAACTCCAAGAACCTCTTGGGTTAAAGGGGACTAGGTAGAGGGAGGCATCGGATCCAGGAGCAGCTGGATAATTTATTAGAAACACATGAACAACCTATACTGCCTAACAAATAGAAGATCTCAACAAATCAATTACAAGTAAAGAGACTGATCAGTCACTAGAAGCCATCCAACAAAAAAAAGAGACCACGAAAAGATGGCTTCACAGAGAATTTTACCAAACATTCCAAAAAGAACTAATACCATACTTGCTCAAATTCTTCCAAAAAGTTGAAAAAAAAGGAGCACTACAATACCCATTCTATGAAGCTAACATCACTGTAGTACCCAAACAGGATAAAGATACTATAAACAGGAAAACTACAGGCCATTCTCTCCAATGAATATAGATGCAAAAATTCTCAACAAGGTACTTGCAAATTGAATCCAGCAGCACATTATAAGAATCATACACCACACCAAGTAGGGCTTATTCCAGTGATGTAAGGGTGGTTTAACACCAGAAAATCAATTAATGTAATACACCAAATCGAAAGGGCAAAATCACATGATCATCTCTTTTGATTTTGAAAAAGCATTTGAAAAAATTCAGCATCTTTTTCTGATAAAAATACTTCAGAAGGTAGGAACTGAAGGAAACTTCCTTGATATGATAAAGGATGTATATGAAAAACCCACAGCCAGTATCATACTCAGTGGGGAAACACTGAAAGCTTTCCCTCCAAGATCAGGAATAAAACAAGGATGCTCACTGTCATCATAGTTATTCAACATTGTGCTAGAAGTTTTAGCTAGAGCAATTAGGCAAAAAAAAAAAAAAAAAAGAAAAGAAAAAAAGAGAAATAAAAGACATCCAAATGAGGAAGGAAGAAGTAGAGCTCTCATTATTTGCAGACAACATGGTCCTATATTTGGAAAATTCCAAGAAATTTATGACAAAGCTAATAAACAAATTCAACCAAGTGGCAAGATACAAGATTACTGCAAGAAATCAGTAATGTTTTTATACAGTAGTAATGGCCTAACTGAGGAGACAATTAAAAAAATTCCATTGACAATAGCAACTAAAAGAATCAAGTATCTAAAAATAAACTTAACCAGGGATATAAAGGACCTGTACACAGAAAACTACAGAACATTGCTAAAATAAACTAAGGAAGACCTATATAAGTGGAAAGATATTTTGTATCCATGAATAGGAAAGCTAAATTTCATTAAGGTGTCAATTCTACCAAAACTGATCTATCCAAAATTCAATACAATACCAATCAAAATTCCAACAACCTACTTTGCAGACTTGGAAAAGCTAGCTATCAAATTTATTTGGAAGGAAAAGGGGCCTCAAATAGCCAAAAACATTCTTAAAAAAAGAATGAAGTGGGAGGACCTACCAGATTTGAAGCTTATTATAAAACCAAACTGGTCAAAACATGATGGTATTGGCACAAAGGTAGATATTGATCAATGGAATCAAATTGAGAGCTCAGAAATAGACCCCCAGATCTATGATCAATTGATTTTTGACAAGGGCCTCAAATTCACTGAACTGTAACAGAGTAGTGTCTTCAATAAATGGGGTTGTGGGAACTGGATATCCATATCCAAAAGAATGAAAGAGGACCCCTACTTCACACCCTATACAAAAATTCACTCAAAGTGAATTAAAGACCTAAATATAAAAGCCAGTACCATAAAACTCCTAGAAGATAATATAGGGAAACATCTTCAAGATCTAGTAATAGGAGGTAGCTTCTTAGGCCTTACACCCAAAACACAAGCAATGAAAGAATAAATAGATAAATGGTAGCTCCTCAAGACTGAACACTTCTGTGTTTTAAAGGACTTCGTCAAAAAAGGTTAAGAGACTGCCAACTCAATGGACGAAAATATTTGGAAACCATATATCTGATAAGGGTTTGATATCCAGTGTATATAAAGAAATCCTACAACTCCAACAACCAGAGGGAAAACAGCCCAATTATTAAGTGGGAAAAATATATGAATAGATATTTTTCCAAAGAGGAAATACAAATGGTTTAATAAAGCAAATGAAAACATGTTCATCTTCATTAGCTATTAGGGAAATGCAAATCAAAACCACAATAAGATGTCATTTTACATGTATACAAATGACCGCTGTTAAACAATTCTGAGACTACAAATGTTGGAGAGGATATAGAGAAAAAGGAACACTTATTTACTGCTAGTGGGAGTGTAAAACAATTCAGCTGCTGTGGAAGACAGTTTGGTGATTCCCCAGATAACTAAATATTGAGTTGCCCTACACCCTGGCAATTCTTCCATTTCATATATACCCAGAAGATCTGAAAACAGCAACCTGAACAGATATTTGCACACTGATGTTCATAGTGGTATTATTCACAATTGCCAAAATGTGGAAACAATCCAAGTGTCCATCAACAGCTGAGTGTATGAACAAAATATGGTATATACATAACATGGTGTATTATAGCAGTAAGAAGGAATGTGGTCCTTAAGTATGCAACCACATGGATGAACCTTGAAGACATAATACTGAGTGAAATAAGCCAGACACAAAAGACTAGATATTGTATAATTTTACTAATATGAACTACCTAGAAAATGTAAACTCAGAGTCTTAAAATGTAGAATATAGGGGACCTAGAGATAAACAGAAGTTAGAGAAGGGGAAGTGGTTACCTAATATGTACAGATTTATTAATAAGGTTGATCTTAAATGTTTGGATATGAATAAAGGTGATGGTAGTACATTGGGATTATAAGTAATGGTGCTTATTGAAGGTGAATATGATTGAAAGAGATTGTCTAAAATCATGTATTTTACTGATTAACACTACAAATATAATAAATTCTTGAATGAACTACTTCACATATTTGACAATAGTACAAAAAGTTAATAATAGCATAGTATATGGGTAAAATAATCTGTTGCATACTATGCACCATATTAAACATCAATACCTTACTACTGCCACACTAGTATTAGAGGTAGATCTTTGGGAGGGGGAAGATAAGGGATATGGGGTGTTCTGGGTTTTCTTCTATGTATGGCAGTATATCTCTATTTTTCTCTTTAGAGCAATGAAAATTGCCTAAAATTGAGAGTGAGAATCATTGTTCAACTAAATGAGGATACTGTCAGACATTGATTGTATACTTTGGTAGAATATATGGTATGTGAATATATCTCAGCTAAAACTGAAAGTTCAAAAAATACTGTAAAATAAAAAAGAAACTCTAACTCAACCTGTCTGGCCAGTTTATTTAAACTTAAATACAGAGAGCCTAGATTTTGTATAGCTTAATGTCATACCATGATACATTCCAGAGTGTTCTAGGCAAATAATAAAAAAGTATTTGCAAAAATCCCTTGAAAGACTGGAGAAAAAATATGGAACTATTGAACTTCCCCATCTGGGAAATGCTGATATTCTCTCAAGCATCAGCGACTCCCAATTTAATAAGCCAAGCTCTCAATCTAGAGGCTGGCCCTAATGAAACCTATTTCTGTAATGGTAATACTAAACCTACTTATAAATACACCTTAGAGTCATCCCAGAGAATCCCTTTTTTAGCTCAGATGTGACCTTTCTCTCTTTAAGCCAAACTCTGCAAATAAATTCATTATTTATATAAATTCCCCTATGGGTGGGATGTGACTTTCAGGGATGTAAGTCTCTCTGGCAATATGGAACATGACTCCCAGGGATGAGTCTGGCTCTGGCATTGTGGGATTGAGAATACCTGCTTGACCAAAAAGGGGAAAAGGAATGTTTCAGTGGTTAAGAGATTTCAAAAAGAGTCAAAATACCATCCTGGTGGTTATTCTTATGCGAATTTCAGCCTGATATTGCAAATTGCCATGGCATGCTAAGCCTCAACCAACAGCAATCCTGAAAAACCTAAAGAAAACTCAGGACTCTAAGACTCTATAAAAGTTTTATTTATTAAGTTTATTTTTCAGAAACTTAAAACCTCCAAATTGTTCCTATAGTAGAACAATAGGAGTTTCAGAAGCCCTGAAACTTAGAAGTACCGGTCTCTCCCAGAACATCAACCAATTGCAATCTGTTACCCCATAATGTTGACGATTGAGAGAATGATCAAATGAGAGGGAGGAATTGTAACAAAGAAGTTAGGATTTAACAAATGGTTATGACTACTGAATCATTATATGTCTATTTCTTTTTAGTTTCTAGCATATTAGAACATCCAGATGGAAATATCTGAAATTGTGGAACTTGTAACCCATACTATACTTTGAAATTTGCTCTATAATTACTTTTTTAAACTGTACTTTGAAATTTTTCACTTTTCTGTATATGTGCTATATTTCACAATAAAAAATGTTAAAAAACAAAGTAAAACAAGGCAACTGAATTGGGTTATGGACTGAACCATAGTTTTCTAACCCTAGGCTTAGAGTGTTAAATAACTGGTTGAGGTCATCCTAGACTAACATCTCTAGTGATATGCTGCAGAATCCATTCTGTTACTGTGTTTTGTTAAAAAATATTATCAATATGTTAATGAGGTAGAAGGCTAGTGTGATGGCTAATTTCATGTGTCAACTGGGCTATGTTATGGTGATGGTTGTTTGGTCAAGCAAATACTAGCCTAGTTGTTATTGTGAAGGTATTTCCTCGATGGATTTAAGTCATTGATTAGCTGATTTCATCTACAGTTGATTACATCTACAATCAGCAAAGGAGATTGCCTTCATCAATGAGAGAAGTCTCCTCATTTAATCAATTGGAGACCTTAAAGTAGAACTGAGGATTTCAGTTGTCAGAAAGAAGGATATCTATTTCTACTTCAGCCAGCCTACTTCTTTTGGGGAATTCATTGTCACCTTCATTTGAGTTTCCTACTTGTTGCCTGCCCTACAGAATTTGGACTTGCCAAAGCCGTGGTTGTTTCTCTGGAGAATCTTGACTAATGCAGCAAGTTAATCATGTTTGTGAGTAATAAAAACAGATGAGAAATAGCTAATACTTTGGAAGAGGGTCAAGATTCAAAATGGATTTGATGGATGTGTAATCAGAAAAATTTAATAAGATGAAATTTAGTAGGAGTATCAAGTTGTATAATAAAGTAAAATGGGAGATCTAGAAATACACAAAGTGACTTTACCTGGTGGTAATCTGTATGAAAAAAATCTCAATAGATTCAATTTCCCCCAAAACGTTTACTATTAGGTAGCTGTGTGAAGGGATTACCAAGAATGTTGAGGATTTTCTTGGGTTCATTATCTGAGTACAGTGTCAGAGAAGGGCAGTCACGGTCCCGCTATGTTTGGT
>PVIY010052874.1:0-14964 GCA_004026745.1 Myrmecophaga tridactyla | reverse complement strand
GACCTTCCCAGAAATGGAAATGTCAATTATCAAATTTATTTGGAAGGGTAAGGGGCCCTGAATAGCCAAAAACATCTTGAAAAAGAAGAATGAAGTTGAAGGACTCACACTTTCTGTTTTTAAAGCATATTACAAAGATACTGTGGTCAAAACAGCATGATACTAGCACCATGGATAGATGGGTAGATATACTGATCAATGGAATAAAATTGAGAGTTCAGAAACAGATTCCCACACATGCTGGTTTGAAAGGATGTAGGTACCCTAGAAAAGCCATGTTTTAATCTTAACCCCATTTTGTAAAGGCAGCTGTTTCGTCTAATTCCTATTCACTATTGTATGTTCGAAACTGTAATTAGATCATCTTCCTGGAGATGATTTAATAAAGAGTAGTTGTTAAACTGGATTAGATGGAGGCATGTCTCCACCCATTCAGGTTGGTCTTGATAAGTTTACTGTAATCCTATAAGAGAGGAAACATTTTGGAGAAAGTGGGAGATTCAGAGAGAGCAGAGAATGCTGCAGCACCATGAAGCAGAGAGTCCACCAGCCAGTGACCTTTGGAGACGAAGAAAGAAAACGCCTTCCAGGGAGCTTCATGAAACAGGAAGCCAGGAGAGAAAGCTAGCAGATGAGGCCATGTTCGCCATGTGCCCTTCCAGCTGAGAGAGAAACTGTGAGTGTGTTTGTCATGTGCTCTCTCACTTGAGAGAGAAACCCTGAACTTCATGAGCCTTCTTGAACCAAGGTATCGTTCCTTGGATGCCTTTGATTGGACATTTCCTTAGACATGTTTTAATTGGAACATTTTCTCGGCCTTAGAACTGTAAACTAGCAACTTATTAAATTCCCCTTTTTAAAAGCCATTCCATTTCTGGCATATTACATTCCAGCAGCTAGCAAAGTGAAACACCACATCTATGGCAAATTGATTTTTTTGATAAGGCTGCCAAGTCCCGTCAACTGTGAAAGAATTGTTTCGTCAACAAATGATGCTGGAAGAACTGGATATCCATTTGCAAAAGAATGAAAGAGGACCCGTCTCTCACACCATCTACTCTAAATTAACTCTAAATGGATCAAAGACCTAAATATAAGACCCAGGACTATAAAACTTCTAGAAGAAAATGTAGGGAAGCATCTTTAAGATCTTGTGGTAGGCAATGATTTCTTTTTTTTTTGCCTTCTTACCAAAACTTTATTTCTGTTATCCCTTTGTTTTCTGGTATTGAAAATTCACTATTATTCACATATGAAACATTCTAAAATGAATAATACATCTGAGTATCTATGAACTGTTTGAATGTAGAGATGGGAAATAGTAAGTTATCCAATACTGTCCAAGTGAAAAGTGTTCTAAAATAAGCTCAAATGGTTGACTCAGGGAGGTAGACATTATACTTAAATTTAAAATTGAACTAAATTTAATTTAAAATTAAAATTTCTTAGACTTTACACCCAAAGCACAATGAAAGAAATAATAGCTAAATGGGACCTTTTCAAAATTACATAATTTTGTGCATCAAAGGACTTTGTGAAGAAAGTGAAAAGGCAATCTAGTCAATGGGAAAAAATGTTTGGAAACCACATATCTGATGAGGGTTTAAGATCAATAAGGGTTTAATATCCATGATATATAAAGAGATCCTACAACTCAACAATAAAAAGACAAACAACCCAATTAAAAAATGGGGAAAAGATATGAATAGACATTTCTCCAAAGAGGAAATACAAATGGCTAAAAAGCACATGAAAATAAACTCAACATCACTAACTATTTGGGAAATGCAAATCAAAATCACAATAAGATACCATCTCACATCTTCTGGCTTCTTCTGTGGGGTTTCTTTTGCATCTCCAAACTTCTGTTTCTAGGCATCTGCTCTCTGTATGGGCTCAGGCTCTATCTCTGCGAGCTCTTTTAAGAACTCTAGTAAAATAAACAAGACCCACCTTAAATGGTTGAAGTCACATCTCCATCTAATCAAAAGGTCCCACCCACAATTGGTGGGTAGCATCTCCATGGAAACAACTTAATCAAAAGTTCCCACCCTACAATAGGTCTGCCACCATAGGATTGGATTAGGACTGAAAGAATAAGGCTTTTTTTTGGGATACATAACAATTCCAAACCAGCACAATAGGTGAATGAAGTTAAAAGGGAAAACTTTAGGTTGTATATATTACTAGAATAAAAATGAAAATATAAAACATAGCACTGTACAACACAGGGAACCCCATGGTAGACAATGGGCTATAGTTACTAGTATAAATATAAGAAAGTTTTTTCATGAATTATAACAAATATATGATAATAATACAACATGGTAATAACAAGATGGTATTTGGAAAAAATACAGCTAATATAAATAATGGATTATAATTAGTACTATTTTAATAATCTTTCATCAATTGCATCAAAGGTAACCACTATTAAAAAATAGCACAATTATTTTAAAAAGTGCTATCATCAATTGTAACATATGTTCCATACCAATGCAAGGTGTTGGTGGTAGGGTAGTATACTGGAGTCATGTATTTTAAGCTTGACTGTTCTGTAAACCCACAACTTCTCTAACTTTATGTGTGTGTATATATATATATATCTTGCTTTTGGGTCTGAAGACTCAATATTTTATTTATTTATTTATATTTATGTATTTTTAATTTTTTATTTTAATGCAATTTTATTGATATCTATGTAATAATCATCCAAAGTGTACAATCAGTGCTTCACAGAATCACCGTATAGCTGTGAATTAATCATCAGTGGTTCACAGTATCACCGTATAGCTGTGAATTAATCATCTTTTTTTCTTTTTTGTGAAAAATAACATATATACAAAAAAGCAATACATTTCAAAGCTTGCTACAACAATTAGCTGTAGAACAGATTTCAGAGTTTGATATGGGTTACAATTCCACAATTTTAGATTTTTACTCCTAACTGTTCCTAGACACTGACAACTAAAAGAAATATCAATATAATGATTCAGCACTCATACTCGTTTGTTAAACCCAACCTTCTCTGTATAACTCCACCATCTCCTTTGATCTTTCCCTACCATTCTTTAGGATTATTTGGGTTATGTACATTCTAAACCTTCTCATGCTGGAAGGGGCTGTCAATAAAATGGGAGAGGGGGATAGAACTAGTTGATGCTCTGGAGGGGCTGGTCCCTCTGGGTTTCAGGACTTATCTAGCCTAGGAAACCATCTGGAGGTTGTAGGTTTCAGGAAAGTAATCCTAGTGCATGGTACCTTTGTAGAATTTCATATGAAGTCCTAGGTGTTCTTTAGAGTTGGCAGGAATGGTTTTGGTTGGGGGTTGGCAAACTATGATAGGTAGCAATGTCTAACTGAAGCTTGCATAAGAGCAAACTCCAGAGTAGCCTCTTGACTCCATTTGAACTCTCTCAGTCACTGATAACTTATTTGTTACAGTTCTTTCCCCTCTTTTAGTCAGGATGACATTGTCAATCCCTTGGTGCCAGAGCCAGACTCATCCCTGGGAGTCATATCCAACATTGCCAGGGAAACTTTCACCCCTGAATGTCATGACCCATATAGGGGGGAGAGTAATGATTTCACTTGCAGAGTTGGGCTTAGAGAGAGACAGGGCACATCTGAGTAACAAAAGAGGTCCTCTGGAAGTAACACTTAGGCATAACTGTAGGTAGGCTAAGCTTCTCTGCAACATAAATAAGCTTCACAAGAGCAAGCCTCAAGATCAAGGGCTTGGCTTATTGACTTGGGAGTCCTTAATGTTTGACATAGTATCCCCAGTAGCAAAGTTTAATAGTTCCATATTTTCCACCCATCCCTGAAGGGACTTTGCCAATACTTTTTGATTATTGCTTAACATGCTCTGGGGTGTATCCAGATATTATATTAAACTTCACAGGATTACAAGCTATAGAAAACTTAGGTTCTAGACAAAATAAACCTTTCTTCTTTTGATCTCACAGAGTAGGTGAAGGTCTAAAATACAATGTCTTCTTACCCCTGCATTCTGAATTACCTTAATCCCAACCTGATTGGCTTTGTTCTTATCTCTAAATACCAGGTGTTCTAGTAAGCAAGCTGCTGGAATGCAATATACTGGAAACGGAATGGCTTTTAAAAAGGGGAATTTATTAAATTGCTAATTTACATTTCTAAGGCTGTAAAAATGTCCAAATTAAAGCAAGGTTATAGAAATGTCTAATGTAAGGCATCCAGGGAAAGATAACTTGGTTCAAGAAAGCCAATGATGTTCTGGGTTTCTCTCTCAACTGGAAAGTTACATGGCAAACATGGCAATGTCTGCTAGCTTTCTCTCCAGGTTGGTTTCTTGTTTCCTGAAGCCCCAGGGGCATTTTCCGTCTTCATCTCCAAAGGTGTCTCGGCTGTGTGCACTCTTGTGGTTTGCATGGCTCTGAAGCTTTCTCCAAAATGTTTCCTCTTTTAAAGAGTTCCAGTAAACTAAGCAAGACCCACTTGTAATAGAGGGAGTCACGTCTCCCTCTAATCAAAGGTTAATATCCACAATTGGGCATGCCACATCTCTGCAAAGATAATCTAATCAACTTTTCAATCGACAGTGCTGAATCGGATTAAAACAAATGGCTGTCTCCACAAGATGAATCAGGATTAAAATATGGCTTTTCTTGGGTACATAATCCTTTCAAACCGGCACACCAGGTTATGCATATATAGCGCAGCCTCTCAAAATCTAGAAATAACAATTGCCACTCTGGACTCAATGTGGTTGCTATAAGAGTTTACAGTAGGCTAAGCCCCAATTTTTTTTTTTATAAGTATTTTCTAAATGAGACTATACAATAGTTGCTGTTTTGTTTCTGGCTAATTTTGCCTCGCAAAATGTCCCACAGTTTAATTCACAATGTTGCATACGTCACAACTTCGTTCCTTTCTGTAGTAGCACAATATTTGATCATATGAATACACCACCATTTGCCATTCTACTTCTCAGTCAGTGTATCCTTCAGCCACCTCCATCCATAGGGCATATGTCTAATGTCCAATGTCAACAGTCCATCAGTGCTCTCAATTTTAGACAACTTCATTGTTCCCAAGAGAAAAATAACCGATAAACACACCCTCACGAAATAGAAAATCCAAGCCTCCCCTTAACTCTTGTCCTTCCCCCCATTATTTACCCCTGGTGTTGCTGTGGGTACTATTGATGTTTTCTTGTTAAACATGGCCCATAGCATGCAAAAGTAGTTTGAAGATTCAATATTTTTAAGATGTTAATTCTTCTTATTGATATATTTAATTCAACCTCAGTGGAAATATGCAGGTTTTTTCCCCACAGTTTTAGCAAAGGATTTTATTTGCTAAGCCCCCCAAAAAGTAAAATTCAGAAAATAGCCATCGACTGCAAGAAGAGGTCTATAATAAAACATTTAAAGTCATCCTTTCCTTTCTTCCCAAGGTGTGCTCTTTTATATAGATCACATTTTAGAAGACAATAATGCACAGAAATACTGCGTGAAGAATCCATGGCACTTGTTACAGGAGCTCCCACTTTCTGATGCACTTTTCTTTTTTTCTGTAGCTCTCCCTTTTGATAGATATTGCCAAATTTTCTTTTCTTTATAGCACAATATTAAAAAAATCCCTTCTTTTACTCTGTCCTACTTGAGCTGGAAAAGTACAGAATTGACAAGTGTTCTCCCTCCAGCTGTAGTTAAAACACAGAATGTTGAAGAATATCTTGGTTACTCTATATTCTTGGGTTATATATTTAGGCATTTACAGAGAAAGCTGAATCTGAAGTTCTGTTCTTCCCCAAAATGGCTAACAGAAGAGAGGATTTGAGGACAGCTAAAAAGCATAGCCATTCTATTGCACAGAGTTTTAAAGGTAGGAAAGCTGGATCTTTTATTGATATTAAAAATATTATAAATGTATATTACTTAAAATAATTGTGTTTTGGCACTTGAGTGGACAGACACATTACTGGGACAATATAGAGAATCCATAAATCCAAATATACATGAAAATTTAATTTATGGAAAGGTAGTATTTTAGATCAATAGAAAAATATTCTTTAATAAATTATGTTAGGGAAAAATAAGCTATATCCCTACTTCACTGTTTGAACCTTCATAAATTCCAAATGGACTAAGTATTTAAAAGTAAAAACTAAAACTATGAACCTCCTAGAAGAAAAGTGAGGAAGTTTAAAAAGCTAAAATATGTGGGTATAGATGGGTGGCTACAGAGGGGGAGATAGCTTTCTAAGCAAACATAAAAGCTAGAGCCATAAAAGAAAAGACTGATAACTGTGCCTATATACATATTTTAAATGAAAACAAAGGAAAATCTTAAATAAATAAATATTTTCAAATATTTGAAAACTATGATAGAACGAGTGCTCATTTTCTTAATTATCAAGAACTTTATTAACCAAGAAGAAAAACCAACAATTAATTAGCAAAATGGGTAAAAGACATGAAAGGGAAGACTTACTTTCCATTGTGCTTCCTTTTATATACAAGTTTTATATATGTTTCCTTTTATATATAAGTTTTCAATGAAGAGGCAGAATACCACCACCCTGTGATAAATCACTTTCATATATATCTTCCTACAACTTTTTTCTATAAATGTATTTTTCACAAAAAATGAATTATATTTTATAATAATCCATTTTGTTATCTAGCATGTCATAAACATCTTTAGATGTCATTAAATGCTCTTCTATGATACAATTGAAGGCAAAATAATTTTTGATTTTGCGTATATTTGTTATTTTGAGTTTTTTGTTGTTGTGAATTTTCCTGAAGTAATATATTAATTCTTTCTCTTGAAATAGAATTGCTAGGTGAAAGAGCATATGCATTTTAAAGTCCTCAAATAATAATTCTGGATATTGATAGGATGTTCTAATTTACAGATTCTCAAGAAGTGTTTGGAAGTGTCTGTTACTTGTGAAAATAAAAAGTGTTTGACTTCTTGTCAGATTGGGTATTATTAACATTTAAAGAAATCCTGACCAATTATACTGTTGGAAAAAGCATTCTATTATTATTTAATATTATATATAATTACTATGGAGGTTGAATTTTATTATATATGCATTCTGGCTTTTTTTTTTCCCCTTTGTGAATGTAGGCATTTGCTTACAGGAAATGAATACTGTGTCTGTTTGGCTAAAATAACTATCTGGACTAGAAAAAAAAAAAAAAGACCTGATTTTTTTAAACAGTCACAGGGCACCTCTGTAGAAAAGCTGACTGGTAAAACTAATGTTATAACTCTACCTATTAGATATATCTGTCTTCCTTAGTTTGCCCAGGAACAAAAGCAAATATCAGTAGTTTGCCCTTATCAATTCATAACTCTCCGTTTCAGTCACAGTGTGTTCCCATTTATTACACACAAGGGTAAAAATAGAAAACTCCAGGATGTGTGTTTGCCAGTTGCACAGGTGACTTCTGGAGGAGAAAGTTTTACGTGCATGGGTGGGTGTAAGAACTTGGCTTGAAACATTAAAAGGCAGAAAAGACAACAGAATCTCTTTCTCACTGGAGTAGAGCCCAGTTTGTCCTACTTATCTGAAGTTAGCCCCAAATCCTGAGTACCCGCTGTCAGCCTCCTGCCAAAGGGCCAGGTTTCCCTGAGAGTGTAAGTTAGCTGGAAGGCTGGCAGGGTAGAGTGACAGACAGGTGCAAACACCTCTTCACCACACAGCTGTTTTGATGTCCTCCCAGCAGCCCACGCAGTGCTGGTGCCGGCTCAGGTCAGTTTGACAAGCCTGTCAGGGACAACTTCTTTGTGCCAACAGGGCATAAGGAAGCGAGGAGAAAAAGGTACAAGGCTCAACCAAGGCACACACGGCAGTGCAGGGGTAAGAAGCGGTGGAAAGCCAGCTGGGGGAGTGTGATAAGGGCCCCCCCCAACTCCACCCTGCAACTCCCCACTAGTCACCCTAGAGCATGAGCAACAAGGAACTTCAGGGTCTTCAGCTTCAGTCCAGCCTCATGCCTCCCTGGGGTATCTTAGCGTCCAGGGGAGCAGAATCCCAGAGGGCCCCTCCCAGCCCACAGTAGTGGGATGGAGTGACAGAGTGAGGGAAGGAGGACTGCAGAAATCAGATCCTGTTAAGGGCAGACAGCTGGCCCATGCCTTTCTCCTTTGCATTTATTATTATACATTTTTTGTCTTGAAATATTTACTTTCATGTATACCAATTGACAGTAAATAAAAAAGGAAATAATGTAATAAGTTCTATGTATCTATTACGAGCTTCATCAAAAATCTTAATATTTTTTCCATAATTGTTTTAGATTTTTAAAAAAGAAATAATGTAATAATATGGTTGAAACTATTTGGGAATCTCTACCCAAAGGCATTTCCTTTCCTCTCACTGCAGGGCTAGCCATTACACTGCATGTGTTTATCATTCACAAGCATGTTTTATGTTGTTTCTACTATATACGTACCATGAAAATATTGTTTGGTTTTTGCTATTTTGAAATTTATATAAATGAAATTATATACTGTTAGGTTTTTATTGGAGGCTTATTTTTTCCACTCAGTAGTATGCGTTTTATATTCAATCATGTTGATCCATGTGACTGCATTTCATGAATATTCCACAATTTATTCATTCTCTAATCTATAAACAACAGATAGCTTCCAATTGTCTTTCTTTGTTTGTTTGCTATTAAAGACAATATTTTAAGATCATTCTTCCACATGTTTCTTGGTGGACACGTGCATGAATTTTTCTAGGACATAAACCTGTAAGAGTTGAATCATTGAATCATGGGGATAATGTACCTTTAACAGGAAATGTCAAAATGTTATCCAGACTAGGTGTACAATTTGCACTCTCTAACAGTGAATGCCAGCTCTGACTGCTCCACATCTTCATCAACATTTGGTGATTCTGAGATTCTAATTTTGTGCCAATCCTATAGGCTTGATTTTTTTTGGGGGGAGCGGGGCGTGCATGGTCCAGGAATCGCACTCGGGTCTCCCACATGGAAGGTGAGCATTCTACCTCTGAGCCACTCGTGCGCCTCCTTCCTGTGGCTTTGATTTGCATCTACCTGAATATGAATGAGGTCAAACATCTTTTTATGTCCTTATTAACAATTCATATATTTTATTCTATGAAATGTCTGATCATGTCTTTTGGGGCATTTTTCTATTGTGGTGTTTGCCTTTTTCTTATTGATTCATAGGATTTCTTTACATATTCTGGATCCTAACCTTTTCTGTTATTTGAATTGCAGATATTTTGAGTTTGGGGCTTGTCTTTTTACTCTCCCTATGGTGTCTTTTGATGAATAGAAGTTATTGATTTAATGTGGTGAAATTTATCTGTTTTTTTCCTTTAAGGTTTATGGTTTTGGGGTCTGGTTTAAAGGAATCCTTCACCACCTCAAAGTCATAACGCTATTCTGTTAATAATTTTCTAAGTATTTTAAAGTTTTGCCTTTCACATTTAAGCCCATTCTAGAAATTTTTAAATAAATTGTGTGAGATGAGGGTCCAGTTTCATTTTTTCCATATGGATAACCAAATTTCCCAGTATCACTTATTCTTTTCTCCATGGATCCAACACATATCAGGCATTGACTCAACTGAAACTCGGTTTCTGATCTCTATTCTACCATTGGTCTATTGGCAGAGGGTCTTAGACATTAGTTGGCACCAGAATCACCTGGGGGCTTGCTCCTGTACCCACATGATAGTCTTTTTTTAAAAAAAAATTTATTGTGGTAATATTTATACAACATAAAATTTTCCATTTTAACCACTTTCAAGTATGCCATTCAGTGGTATTAACCATATTCACATGTTTTGCTATCATTATGACCATCTATTACCAAAGCTGCTCCATCACTTCAATCAGAAATTCCATGCCAATTAAGCATTAACCGCCCATTCTCCAGCCGGTTAATCCCTTGCCCGTGGTAACATGTAATCTACTTTCTATCTCTTTGAATTTGCGTATTCTGAACATTTCATATCAGTGAGATCATCCAATATTTGTACTTTTATGTCTGCCTTATTTCATTCAACATGATGTCTTCAGGGTTCATCCATGTTGTAGCATGCATTCATTCCTCTTATGGCTGAATGATATTCCACTGTATGTATATCCACCTTTTGGCTATTGTGAATAATTATGCTATGAACACTGGTATAAACATCTGTCTGAGTTCCTGCTTTCAGAGCTTTTTGGTATATACCTAGAAGCGGGATTCCTGCATCATTGTGTAATTCTATACTTAACTTTCTGAGAAATTGCAGAACTGTTTTCAGGAGCGGCGACACCATGTTACATGCAGACCAACAATGCAAGGGGGTAATATTTCTCCACATCCTTGCCAACCCTTGTTGTTTTCCTTTTTTAAAATAATAGCCATTCTAGTGGGTAGGAAGTGGTATCTTATTGTGGTTTTGATTTGCATTTCACTAATGACTACTAATGGTGAGCATCTTTTAATGAGTTTTTTTGCCATTTGTGTATCCTTTTTTTGAGAAATATCTATTTAAGTTGTTTGCTCATTTTTCTTTTCTTTCTTTCTTTTTTTTTTTGCATGGGCAGGCACTGGGAATCGAACCCGGGTCTCTGGCATGGCAGGCACGAATTCTGCCACTGAGCTACCATTGCACTGCCCTGTTTGCTCATTTTTAAATTGGGTTGCTTGTATTTTTGTTGTTGAGTTGTTGAGGGAACGTATGAGGGAATACAGAGTTTTTCTAAATTAATTTAAGGATTATGTCAGCAAAAAAATTTGAAGATCACTGTAATAATTCACATATTTGCATGACATTTCACAGATGCTTCCAGCAGAAGTTCACCTGAAAGACTGTATATTTCTACTGTGGTCTAATCTCTGTCCTCTTGTCATACCAAGCCCATTAGCAAGAAGAACTGTTGAGAAAATATTTGCAGAGAAACACTAATTTATCATGAATTTATGAAATTTATAATGAATTGAGTCAGTGCTGCATTCAATAGTCATGACTGTGCATCATATTTAAGACTCCTCATTGGGCCATGGCTGAGGGCTGGGCCTGGTCTCAAAAGTACTCTTTAGGGATAAAAATGAAGCTGATCTAGTTGGGACAAAGGTAAATCAGAATATAGGGTAAAAGATGATCGTGTATGTACTCTAGAGACCAAAGGCAGAGAGCTTTATTGGGTCTAGAACCTAAATTTTCTGTAACACATAATCTAAACCAACCTGTCTGGATAGATCATTTAAACAACCCAAAACTCATGGAACCCAGAACAGGAAGGAGATCTTGCAGTTCTGTATAGTTAATGTAATACTTGGAGACATCCAAGACTATGGAGGGCTGATAATTTTAAAATACCAGTAGAGTCAATTGAGGGACGAATTAAAAAAACATGGATCTACTAAACTTTCCCATTTGGGAGGCCTCTGGGCCTTTCCTGAAACCTATAACCTCCGGAGGGTTCCTAGGCCATATGGATCCTGAAATCCAGAGGGTCCAGCCTCTCCAAAATTATCAACTAATTAATGCCTCTATCACTTATTGTCAACACACCTTCTTAACATGAAAAAGTTAGAATGGGTATTGTCCAACGATCCCTATAGATTGAGAGAAGTACCAAGGGGTAGGGAGGAGTTATAACAGAGAAAATAGGATTTAACAAATGAGTACAATGGCTGAATCACTATATTAATATTTCTTTTAGCCTCCAGTGTTTGGAGCAGCTAGAAGGAAAACTTTGAAATAGTGATGTTTTAGTCAGTTAAAGCTGCTGGAAGGCAATTTACAAGAAATGGAACAACTTTAAAAGGAAATTTATTAAGCTGCAAGTTTACAATTCCATGAAAATGTCCAAATTAAGGCACCAACAAGAGGTTACCTTCACTCAAGAAAGGCTGATGCCATTGGAACATCTCTGTGGCTGGTGTCTGCTGGGGTCTTTGGGTTCTGAACACCTCTCTCAGCTGGGAAGGCACATGGGAACACCTGCTAGCTTTCTCTCCTGGCTTCTTGTTTAATGAAGCTCCCTTGGGGGCATTTCCTTCTTCATCTCCAAAGTTCTCTGGCTGTGTGGGCTGTAGTGACTCTGAAGCTTTTTCCAAAATGGTTCCCTCTTAAAGGGCTCCAGTAAGCCTCCCCACCTTGAATGGGTGGAGACGCGTCTCCTTGGAAACCATCTAATAAAAAGTTATGACCCACAAAAACCCACAGCTAATATCATCCTCAATGGGGAAAAACTGAAACTTTCCCCTTAAGATCAGGAACAAGACAAGGATGTCCACTATCACCACTTTTATTCAACATTGTGTTGGAGGTTCTAGCCAGAGCAATTAGACAAGAAAAAGAAATACAAGTCATCAAAATTGGAAAGGAAGAAGTAAAACTATCACTGTTTGCAGATGATATGATACTATATGTCGAAAAATCCACAGCAAAACTACTAGAGGTAATAAATGAGTACAGCAAAGTGGCAGATTACAAGAGCAACACTCAAAAATCTGTAGTGTTTCTATACAATAATAATGAACAATCTGAGGGGAAATCAAGAAGCGAATTCCATTTACAATTGCAACCAAAAGAATAAAATACTTAGGAATAAATTTAACTAAAGAGACAAAAGACCTATACAAAGAAAACTACAAGAAACTGTTAAAAGAAATCACAGAAGACCTAAATAGATGGAAGGGCATACCGTGTTCATGGATTGGAAGACTAAATACAGTTAAGATGTCAATTCTACCTAAATTGATTTACAGATTCAATGAAATACACATTAAAATCCTAATAACTTACTTTTCAGAAATAGAAAAACCAATAACCAAATTTATCTGGAAGGGCAGGGTGCCCCAAATAGCTAAAAGTATCCTGAGGAAAAAAAATGAAGTCGGAAGTCTCACACTACCTGACTTTAAGGCATATTATGAAGCTACAGAGATCAAAACAGCATGGTACTGGCATAAAGATAGATATATTGACCAATGGAATAAAATAGAATGTTCAGATATAGACTCTCTCAACTATGGACATTGATATTTGATAAGGCAGTCAAGCCAACTCACCTGGGACAGAACAGTCACTTCAGTTAATGGTGCCTAGAGAACTGGATATCCATCTGCAGAAGAATAAAAGAGGACCCATACCTCACACCCTATACAGAAGTTAATTCAAAATGGATCAAAGACCTAAACATTAGATCTAAGACCATAAAACTGTTAGAAGAAAATGTAGGGATATCTTATAAATCTTATACTTGGAGGTGGTTTTACAGACCTTACACCCAAAGCAAGAGCATTGAAGAAAGAAAGAAAGAAATGGGAACTCCTCAAAATTAAACACTTTTGTGCATCAAAGAACTTCATCAAGAAAGTAAAAAGACAGTCTACACAATGGGAGACAATATTTGGAAATGACGTATCAGATAAAGGTCTAGTATCCAGAATTTATAAAGAGATTGTTCCCAATCTCTTTAACAACAAAAAGATAGCCAATCCAATTACAAAATGGGCAAAAGACTTGAACAGACACTTCTCAGAGGAGGAAATACAAATGGCCAAAAGGAACATGAAGAGATGCTCAACTTCCCTGACCATTAGAGAAATGCAAATCAAAACCACAATGAGATATCATCTCACACCAACCAGAATAGCCATTATCAATACAACGGAAAATGACAAGTGCTGGAGAGGATGTGGAGAAAGAGGCATACTTATCCGCTGTTGGTGGGAATGTCAAATGGTGCAACTGCTATGGAAGGCAGTTTGGTGGTTCCTCAAAAAGCTGAAAATAGAATTGCCATATGACCTGACAATACCATTGCTAGGTATCTACTCAAAGGACATGAGGGCAAGGACACAAACGGACATTTGCACACCAATGTTTATAGCAGCATTATTTACAATTGCAAAGAGATGGAAACAGCCAAAATGTCCATCAACAGACGAGTGGCTAAACAAACTGTGGTATATACATATGATGGAATATTATGCAGCTGTAATACAGAATAAAGTTATGAAGTATGTAACAACATGGATGGACCTTGAGGACATTATGCTGAATGAGATTAGCCAGAAACAAAAGGACAAATACTATATGGTCTCCCTGATATGAACTGACATTAGTGAATAAACTTGGAGAATTTCACTGGTAACAGAGACCATCAGGAGATAGAAATAGGGTAAGATATTGGGTAATTGGAGCTGAAGGGATACAGATTGTGCAACAGGATTGAACATAAAAACTCAGAAATGGATAGCACAATACTACCTAACTGTAATAGAATTATGTTAAAACACTGAATGAAGCTGAATGTGAGAATGATAAAGGGAGGAGGGCTGGGGGCCCAAATGAAACCAGAAAGAAAGATAGATGACAAAGATTGAGATGGTATAATCTAGGAATGCCTAGAGTGTATAATGACAGTGACTAAATGTACAAATTTTAAAAATGTTTTTGCATGAAAAAGAACAAAGGAATGTCATTATTGCAGGGTGCTGAAAATAGATGGTAATTAATATTTTAAAATTTCAACTTATGTGTGAGACTAAAGCAAAAATTGTCTATTCGGTACAAAATTTATATTTTGACTAGTGCATTTCCTAATATAACTTATGTAGATAGCTTGGTTGAACACCATAAGTACATGGAACCTTGGGTAGGACATGAGATTTTGTTGGTTTGTCCAGAGTGATGCCCCAATGAATCCCAGAGTTATTTGATCAGTGAATAAAAAAGTATTTGCAAAGTCCCCTTCAGGAAATGGTGAGAATGCAGGAAAATTCAACCTCCCCAAATTGAATTCTTGATATTCTCACAAGCAGTGTGGACAACCAAAGCTATAGGCTGAGCCCCCAGTCTTGGGGTTTGTTTATATGAAATTAAACCCCACAAAGGATAGGTCAAGCCTACTTAAAATTAGGCCTAAGAGTCACCCCCGAGAGAGCCTCTTTTGTTGCTCAGATGTGGCCTCTCTCT
>PVIY010052873.1:0-14943 GCA_004026745.1 Myrmecophaga tridactyla | reverse complement strand
TATATGTCATATCTAATTTTCCTTCTTTCTACACTCTTCTCCAGACCTCTCTCTTCTGTCTTTTTGTATCTGTCTCTAGTGCTCCCTTTAGTATTTCTTGCAGAGCTGGTCTCTTGGTCACAAATTCTCTCAGTGATTTTTTGTCTGAAAATGTTTTAATTTCTCTCTCATTTTTGAAGGACAATTTTGCTGGGTATAGGATTCTTGGTTGGCAGTTTTTCTCTTTAGTAATTTAAATATATCATCCCACTGTCTTCTCACCTCCATGGTTTCTGCTGAGAGATCTGCGCATAGTCTTATTGGGTTTCCCTTGTATGTGATGGATTGCTTTTCTCTTGCTGCTTTCAAGATCCTCTCTTTCTCTTTGACCTCTGACATTCTGACTAGTAAGTGTCTTGGAGAACGTCTATTTGGATCTATTCTCTTTGGGGTACGCTGCACTTCTTGGATCTGTAATTTTAGGCCTCTCATAAGAGTTGGGAAATTTTCAGTGTAATTTCTTCCATTAGTTTTTCTCCTCCTTTTCCCTTCTCTTCTCCTTCCGGGACATCCACAACACATATATTTGTGCGCTTCATATTATCATTCAGTTCCCTGTGTCCCTGCTCATATTTTTCCATTTTTTTCCCTATAGTTTCTGTCTCTTGTCGGATTTCAGATGTTCCATCCTCCAGTTCACTAATCCTAACCTCTGTCTCTTGAAATCTACCATTGTAGGTTTCCATTGTTTTTTTCATCTCTTCTACTGTACCTTTCATCCCCATAAGTTCCGTGATTTGTTTTTCAGACTTTCCATTTCTTCTTTTTGTTCTTTCCTTGCCTTCTTCATGTCCTCCCTCAATTCATTGATTTGGTTTTTGATGGGGTTTTCCATGTCTGTTCATACATTCTGAATTAGTTGTTTCAGCTCTTGTATCTCATTTGAACTATTGGTTTGTTCCTTTGACTGGGCCATATCTTCAATTTTTCTGGTGTGATTTGTTATTTTTTGCTGGTGTCTAGACATTTAATTACCTTAATTAGTTTATTCTGGAAGTTTTTTTATAAAGAATTTTTAACATGGAAAAACACAAAAAAAGATAAAATCATCTTCCAAATCTCACCATCCAAAAATAATGATGTGGAGGATTAGGTAGACATCATTTCAGACTCCTTCAAAGCATATTTATGTCTTTATCTATACTTATCTATATCTATCCATCTATAGGGAGAAACTTGGCTAATTGGCTGACTACTCAGAGAGACTTTATAAAAATGGAATCATACTGTAATGCCTAATTATATTTAAAATATACATTCAGATAAATTTTACTAATAAACCAGAAATAAAAGAATCTGAAGTAAAGCCGGAGGTATTCTGAACCTTCTTCACCACCCAACATATTGCTAATGCTTTAACAAAGGAAATTAAAAAGCCATTGAAGTCATAATACTTTTATTAATTACATGGCTCAGTTTTATACAGTATCGGTCATCTCTCTGCTTTGAAAGAAGAGAATATTAGCCCTTCCATGTTTCCTCCCATTTCTCTATATCTCACCTCCCAATCATTCCCATTCATTCACTCAGCCAGTTTTTATTGAGGGTCTACACAGTGCAAGGCATTTTCAGGGTGCTGAGGCAATAAGTAGGCTGTGGACAGAATGGACAAAATTCTCTCCTATTGTGGTTCTTGCATTTTCATAGAAATAAAAAACAAATTACTCTTGTGACAATGTGCTGATTCTGTTCACCAAAGCTAAGCCTCATAATATAGTATTATTTCTATGTTTAAATTCATTCAATACCTTCTACAATCCTCTTATCCCTGTTTCTTCATCTTTGAGTACTTTTTTTTGAGCCAATCATCATTGGATGGGTTTTGTTGCTGAGTGTTTTCTGAGGATGGTTTATTAGCACTCTCATTCCTGAGTCCTTTCATGATTGAGAATGTGTACGTTGTCCTTAAAATTTAATAATAACTCGTCTCTGTCAGATGGAAAGCAGACTTTCCATCTGAGCTTTGTGGATCTTGGCACCTTTAGTTTGGGCATGATTGTCTTCTGAAGCAGTCTGAAGCTGGCCTGACATTTTTATACTGTCTAGAGACCTGAAAAGTTATTTTCTTTGTCCTTAAATTTCAATAGCTCAACTAGAGTTTTATAGTGAATAGTTCTGGAATATTAGCTTTTTTTGGTATTATACCTTCAGTTATTTCTTCATTTCAGGGAATTTTCTTGTATTATGTCTTTGAATATCTCTTCCACTCATGTATAGGGTTCTTCACTGCAAGTAGACCAGCTGTTCCTATGTTGGAATACCTTGATATAGCCTCCATATCTATCAGTTTGTATTCAAGTGTTTTTATTTCTTCATCCTTTTATCTACATTTAGAAAGATTAATGCAAACCTTTCCTCCACATCAAGTGACCAGATTTTCTGCTGTGTTTATACTATTTCTCACTATTCCTGACATTGATTCTGGTATGATTTTGAATTGGTCCACAGTTTCTCTATGTCTGAAATATTCCTTTTCATATCATCCTGTTGTTTTATTTCATATCTGAACTCTTGTTCTGTGGAACTCATGTTCTTACTATATTCTTCTATAGTTGAAAACACTATTTTTTTTAGCCTTATTGCATTATCTTTCTTTTCTTTCTCTCTTTCTCAAGTTTCCCATCATAAATTCACACAATAGCCATTTTTTTCATTCTGCTTGTGCCTGGATGTCTCTATATAGGCTTCTTATGTGTGGATGAATTACTAATTCATTCCCTATTCTCCCTAAAACCTATTTTTTTCCTGAAGTTCTATCTTGGGGTTCAGATTTCTGCAGCCTGGGTATGTTTACATTGGCTGGGAGAGGATGGGAAAACATCTCTTCTGAAACATTATGCAGAATGCTTAGCTCTTCTCACGCGTTATTATGTTAATTGCTTTGCAGTATACTTTATTCTGTTTAGTTTGCTGAGGCATCTTATTCTTGTAGGGATATATCCTTCAGATCCATTTTTAATTTACATAGTTTGACCTTCACATAAAAATATCAGGCGATAATTATAGGGTTTAAGCAGAGGAGGGACGTGTTAGGCTTGTATTTAGGATACCCAGTGTGGTTGAGTGGAGAATGGAGAGGGGCACAGACAGATGGTGACCCAAGGCCATTTGGGAAGCTGCTGATGCAATCCATGGGGACAGATGATGGAGGTCTGGCCTAGGCAGTGGCAGAGTGGAAGGGGAGAAGTATTTTGCAATACCTAATAGCATTAGGGTAATAACTTTACAAATGTCTTTTAGTGTGTGTACACATTTATATAAAATCTAGCAGACTAAAGAGATAGCCAAGGACATTTGTATGAAAATGTGATGATACTATAAATTCACTTCCATCTTGTAAAGTCAGCCCTGTCTGTCACTTAACTTCTTACCTTCATTTCTCCCCAGCAGCCTTTCCACCACTCTCTCTTTAGAGAAAGGAACAGATAAGATTATCCCACTCACTTTTTTCCTTTCCAGATTCACAGGAATCTTGCCAACTCCCTATCTTACCAATACCCAAAGAAGGGTCAGAGGAACAGTTATGGACTGAGACTTTCTCTGCTGCTTCTCTGCAGAATTTCCTTGACTCCAAGTTTTGGAAGTTGTAGCAATAGGTTTTGTAACTTTCCTTGTTTGGTTGCTGCTGATAAAACTCCTATCTGGTTTTCCCTATTTCTATGTAGTCGTTCATTTTATTAAGTGTCATTAAGTTAGAGAAATTGTATTACCAGTCTTTGCTATCTAATATTTACCCCAAGTCTAACTTTACTTTAAAATAGTTATATGCAGAAATCCCTGATAAAAATGTCATGCCAGAATGTGTTCCCCAGGGTAGGGGTGGGAGATATGTTAATTAAGTTTTCTTTGTCCACTTCAAGTTGGACCAATTCTAAAGACTAATTTCTACTCAGTCTCTTTTAAGGTTTCCCAGCCTTGGCTTGTTCTCCTGAAGATCTTCAAGGCATATGGAAGAATCTTTGTCAATTGGTTGTCAGTGGTTCACAGGCCTCATTGTTGCAACATACCATATCATTTGTGAGGATATCAAAACTAGTGTGCTACTAGAAATAAAGTTCCAAAATCCACAAATCATTTTATATATATGAGATGTGCACAAGGGAAAGGGTGGAGTATGAGAAGGGTGGACTGAATGTCCTTCCAGTTTCCTCCCAAATTTGATTTTTGTCATACAATCCCAAGTGGTGTTAATGAGAAAGAATAAGAGGAGTATCTAAATATATAGTCAGTGTGACTACGTATGAAGCTTGCTGAAGAGCTCAAACTTTAAAAGGGTGAATATAAAAAAAAGAATAACAGATAAGGAGAGATAAACAAAGAATACAAGGCAGAAAGAACGATATTAAGATGAGCTAAGTCTGTGGGTGAAATATCCTGAGGTCAATAAGAAAAGGACAGTAATATTTGAAGTGACAAGAAGAATGTATCAGTCTTAGAGGTAACAGATGGCTCCTTGAAGATCTTTGAGGACATTTTAATGAAAATATTATTTTAAAAGGTGTGGGGAGAGTAATAAGAGATGAGGCAAGTCAGAACTTGATGAGAGTAGTTGTGTGGGAAGGGGCATGTGACGAGAGCAGCGTCTCTCAGTGGGGGACCCCACCCAACCCCACAGATCAGGCAGGGAGTTAGGTGTGGAATGAACACACCTAATCCCATTGTCTTTCCACCATCCCACCTCTTGCTGATGTCACCATCAACTGGGTCCCACCAGACCAGAGAACAAGGGAAGCCACTGATCCAGTCCATCCACAGTAGTTTCTCTGGGCTCAGAGAAGGGTGGAAAAAGGTGATGCTTTTGGAGAGGCAAATAGAAGATGTCCAGCCAAAAGGATAAAGACAGGACAGAACTACCTCTACTTAAAAAGGTTGCGCTGTTATAGTAGTTGGCAATAAGAAAGCAGATAAACTTATAAAATGTGAGGGAAGAAGGAAGGTAAGATAGCATAGAGAGGGAAAAGGAACCAATTGCAATATTTTCACCCTTTTTTTTTACCCTAAAAATTGACTGGGTAGTCTACTTTTTGCAGGGGAGCAACAGACCATGAAATTATAATTCCTTACATTTGTTTAGCTCTTTAAATATCTGAAAGGACATTGACAAGTAATGCAAAAAGTAAAGAACTTGCTTCCAGGAAAACTGATTTCTAAATCTGGCGCCACCAATAACTCACTAAGTCATAGCTGCTTAAGCAATAGCTTTCTTCTTCATAAAGCACTTCTAGCCACCGAAGTCAGTGGTTGAGAAGTTAAGACATGTTGACATATGCAACAGTCTAGTGTCATCTCACAAGAGCTCATTTAATCTCCCAGTGACCATGAGTTCTGGGGAAGCAGCCACCTCAGCATTTGCATTAGGTTTCCCTGACTGTCCCCCTTAGCCAAAGGAATCGCTGAAAGATACATCCTTTGGTAATAGGATTTAACTTTCTACTTCCAGAATGTCATCAGCTTTCACTTCCAATTGTGATCACTCCCTTATATCTTCTTTCAAAACTTGGAATGCCAACTTGGTTTCTCATGGCTGCTATTTTCTTTATACAAGATAACCCTCTTTTTTTTTTGCATGGGCAGGCACTGGGAATTGAACTCGGGTCTCCGGAATGGCAGGCGAGAACTCTGCCACTGCACCACCATCACCCCACCCAAGATAACCCTCTTTTTATCAAGATGTCCACAGGTTGCTGAGGGTGTCTGAATTTAAATTTTAATGTCACTGTAGACAGTCAGTGGGAGGGAAATCAAAGAGGGTGTTTTTAGAAGATTATCCGAAAGTCTGGAGGACAAGCTCTTGACTGTGAAAGAGGAAAGAAGAAAAATATTATTTAGCAAAATATCAAACAAACAATTTGTTGCAAGTGTCTGGCTGTTTACTGCTGTGAAAATGGAGGTGCAGGCAGTTGGATGTGGTTGTGGGTAACGAGGGAGTCTTGGAGATGCCCTGTTGATGAAGGGATTATAGACTTGAGGGTTGCTACTTTCTAGCAGTAGCTATCAGATTTATCCCAAAGATTCAAAAAACACCATTTACTATGACAGGTTCGAGTATTGTATTTCCTTTGTGTTTGACAGTTTCTGTATTTTCCTTGTCATCAATGTGCAGTAACATAGGTACGTGTGTCTGGGTATGTCAGGCAAAGACTTACAATCCAATCACCATTTGAAGGTGACTTTTGGCTACAGATAGCAGACCTAGAGGGAAATCTTCCCCCTTCAGGCTGTATTTGGTAAAGAGGATGGAGAGGGAGCAGCAGCCACCTCTTTGGTTTTACCCATATTAAGCATCCAGTCTTGATTTAAGTATCAGGTAGGTCTGTTCTGTTACATGTCACATTAACCTAGACTTTATGAAAACAACTAATGAGAAAGACTAAAGCCAGCTTTGGTAATGAAAACTATATATAATTTCCTTTAGTTGCACTGATGTGACATACTACATGTCATGATCAGGTTCATGTGTCAACTTGGCCAGATAGTGGTGCCCAGTTGTCTGGTTAGGCAAGCGCTGGCCTGTCTGTTACTATGAGGACATTTCATGGACTTAAATCATGATCACATTGGCTGCATCCACAGCTGATTGCATTTGTAATCAGCTAAGGGGAGTGTCTTCTGCAATGAGTGATGCTTAATCTAATCACTGGAAGGCTTTTAAGGAGGATTCAGAAGAGACAATCACTCTTCCTGCTTCAGCCAGCCAGCCTCTCCTGAGGGTTCATTAAAGACCTTCTTTGGAGCTGCCAGCTCATGGTTTGCCCTTGGACTCTACATCCCCATGGTTACATGAGACCCTTTTATAAATTTTATGTTTATGGATATCTCCTGCTGATTCTGTTTCTCTAGAGAACCCTAGCTAATACACTGCACATAATTAATTATATTGATTTGTACTGTATCTGGTCATAGTGTCTCATAGGTTCTAACATCAGTCCCTAGGTCTTCCTCTCTCAAAAACTGGTGTCCACCTATAACCCCTGCAGGACCATCTGGGTCCTCTCCTGATTGTTCCGTGTAACATTGCCCCACCCTGCCTCTGCTAAGGTATCTGAATATTTTCCACCATGGCCCTTATAGCTAGGCTTAGCAACAAGCTTTCATAGATCTCCCTGGGATACTCAGTGGTATTGTGGTACTATCTAAAATGAATGCCTGTATTTTTTAGCTGCCATTGTCACCCCAGTAATGTCAGGGTTATTCCACACGATCAGCTAGGAGAGGCTTTTAAAGCCCTCTTGGTCAAAAAAAGTTACTTCCTTTTAGAATCTGACCTCATGTGAAACACAGATGTTATGACCTTTGCAGGGCAATGACATAAAATCCATCCCTGTCCCCTCCAGTAGCTGAAGCTCAAGGAAAATGGTGAATTGTTCTCAAGGACTTCACAGGGGCTCAGTCGTTCAACACTGCCATTATCATCCTAGTTTTCCTAACTTGGGTTTTATACTTATCTTAAAATCCATTGCAGTCTAACTGTGTTGAGTCAAGTTGATAGACTAGAGTAGTAAAAAGAGCCCTAGACTTAAAACAGGATAGCCAGCTAGTTATTAAACCACAGGCTTTACTTTGCTTTCTGAGTCTCAGCAGTCTTCTCTACCTCTGTGCTGGTTTGGAACAGTTGTGTACCCTAGAACAGCCATGTTCATTAATCCACATTCAATATTGCTAGGTGGGATCTTTTTATTGTTTCCGTGGAGATGTGACCCATCCAATTGTGGGTGGTAACTTTTGATTAGTTGGTTTCCATGGAGATGTGTCTCCACCCATTCAAGGTGGGGTTGCTCACTAGAGCCCTTTAAGAGGGAGCCATTTGGGGAGAAGCTTTAGAGCCAACAGAGCCCACCCAGCCAGAGATTGTTGGAAATGCCAAGGAAAATGCCCCCCAGGGAAGACTTATGAAATGAGGAGAGAAAGTTAGCAGGTGCCTTCACAGCTGAGAGAGGTATTTTGGAAGGTATCAGCCTTTCTTGAGTGAAAGCAATCTCTTGTTGGTGCCTTAATTTGGACATTTTCACAGCCTTAGAATTGTAAACTTGCAACTTAATAAATTCCCTTTTTAAAAGCCATTCCATTTCTGGTGTATTGCATTCTGGCAGCTTTAACAAATGAAAACCTCTTTGGAGAGAACTAGAGTAATTATTGCTAGAATTTATGAAAAAGATAAGCTCCTGAAAAAGTTGCATTTAAATCAACTTTTAATAAACTGGCTTATGTTTGCTAACATACTTATTATTTAAAGAAAATGTTGAAGAGCCCTTTTTTGTTGTTGTTCCAGCATTGTTGACAAAACCATGCCTGTTGAAGACTCGCTTACACTAAGCAGTTTTATATCAAATCAGGGGTATTTGTACAATCAACTTCTGGTAGTTCTCCATTGACTTGAGGATTTGCAGGTTTTTTTTAAATTTGGTGTTTTCATTTTTAATGAATATCTTTTTCAATTTTTATGTTCATCTTTTCAATTTTTATCATAATTATGTTTCATGTTCATAATCTAAATGACCACCTTCTAACTGAATACCACTGTGAGATTTCAGAGTTTAGAGTTCTCAGTCCTGTTGGTAAACTAGACATCATCTAAAATGACATTATTTAACTGTAATTGTTTTGCAAAGCACATCTGGCTGCATTTGGTGCTGCCCAAATGACAGTGTTGGAGTCTGTCATCAGGTATGAAAGCAAAACTTCTCCTTGTTCATAATAGTTCACGAGTGAATGGCATTTTTACAGACCAGGAAGTTATTTTCTTAGGGTAGTTAAATTGATCTGGCATCACGGAAATGACATAGTACATCAGAAACACGAGCTACTTCCAGTGTCACAACCTAATGACAAGGTAATTGATGCATTTCTGCCAAATGAAATCATGGCAAGCTGAACAAACAGAAGTTTTACACTAGTTTGGAAGCACAAAAATGACAGAGGAACTGAGTCATCCTAGGGAACCTGCCCTGTAGCCTCTCTTACCTGCAGCAGATATTTTCTTTGGGTTCCACCTTGGTACATACCAACATGGAATAATTCAGTAGCAGAATGCATCATAGAAAATACAAAATGGCTCTTTTTTTTTTACAAAATGATATTTAATAAGTTTTTAAGTTATGTCCTTTGAGGTATAGTTGAATTGGTTTTAAAACAAGTGCATTAAAAAAAAAATAAGTCTAATAAGAGGCTCCAATAAGGGAGTTCAGATTTCAAAGGGAGTTTGTTCATTCAGAGTCAAAAGACTCAAGTCAACAAAAAGGAAACATGTAAATTAATATTTCTACTATTGTTCCTTATGACCTACAAAATGTGGCAACAAGCATGGAAGGAGGAGCAACCATTTAGAGTCAGCCGGGTTAACATCCATCACAAAAATTAAAGCTTCTTAATTTGAATTTTACTCATATGTATCTCTGTATTTATTTGTGCGTTTCTTTGGTTGTGCACTCTTATAAGAACTAAAAGCAAAAAAACTTATTCCTAGTTTTGTATTTGAAACATTGAAATTAAAATAGTGTGTAAATCAATACTGGAGCACCACAGAGACTTGCCCTTGAAAAGAAATCCATATCCATTACTCGGTTTTGAGAAACATTGATCTGATACTCTTATCCCTGTGGACCCATATCCCTGACAACAGAAGTTAGCTCATATCTCCTTTTCATCTTGTCATCTGTTCTCCGCTCTCAATGGAAAAAGTTTTGCAAATTTGCCATAATCCGTGTAGTAAATTTTAACTCATAAAATATCAGATTGCAAGAGATTAGTTGTTCTCTAATTCCTCAAAATGTTTTCAGGAAATTAAATTAATCCCTAACTATAAAAGGACCCCTCTTCTCCACCACCACCCCCGCCCCCCAAAAAAGAAGCTTAAGTCATCCGGTTTAGTATCCTGGGTCTTTTGGTTGAATTCCACGACTAAGGAATTTTAAGGAGGTGGCAGTGCCTGACCTTAGGCCTTGAGTCAGTAGCTGCCCTTTGTGAACAGATGAGCCCCAAACTCAGACCAAGGAAGAAACAAGCATCTCTCTGTCTTCCTCATTGAGCTTTCCGAAGCTGCTACAGGGTGTGGCTGAAACCAGACTGCTTGGGTTCAGTTCCCACCTCTGACGCTTACTAGCGATGATTAATTTCTACCATTAATTTCTCCATTCCTCAACCACAAGATGGGTCCGGTAATAGTGTGTGTGTCCCCATCATGGTGGTGGGAGGTTAAACAGGTTAACTGATACATATAAAATGCGTAGAGCAATGCCTGTCATAGTACAGCAACCACTAAACGTTCGCTGCTAGCATTATTACCAGAACTAGTGTTTCTACCACCGCTACAACTACTACACAACTACTCCCACCACCAACACCACAACTGCTACAACTATTGCTACTGCTGTTTCCACTGGGTGGGAGGGTAAGTGCTGCACCTGACTGTGACGAAGGAACGGGAAGACACGGGATTGTGAACAGCCGGTGTCCCAGTGTCCCAGTGCAGGGATGCTCCCAGACAGTGACTTGTGTACAAGGCTCTGTGATATCTCGGAAGATTTACTGAGATATCGATTGCGTCTTTGTAACACGTCCCCAATCCACCGAAAGATCTGGCGGCGAGTACGCCTGAGATGGTTCGGTCCTTATTTCCTTCATTTACATTCATGCATCTCCATGTCTTCCCTCGGCCACCAACCGACCAGAGTTTCATGCATTTGGGAGAAGGCGGCAGTTGAGGTCACAAGGGTAGTTTGGTGTTAGGTTGAGCAGGGCCAGCAAGCCAGGCTGACGATCTTGTTTGCTTGTTTCCCGTCAACAGGGAGCCTAGATTTGGAGTCAACTTTATGTAAACAAGGCAATGGCAAATAAATCGCTGCCTCTGGAGAGGCAGGACAGGTGGGTGAGGAGCATGTTTTCTGGAGCTCATGCTGGATTCCAACCCAGTCCTTCTACTCATCGGCCAGATGACCTTGGCCAATACTCAGCATGCCTGGGTCTCGGTCTCCTCTTCAATAAATTACACACAAAATACTAGTATCACCCTCAGGAGTTGTTAGGAGGATTAAATGAGTGGATCTATGTAAAGCACATGGAAATGTGCTTAGCACATGATCAAGGCTATCTAGGGCTAACTAGATATTATTAGATATATTATTATTATTTTTCACTTCTCTCATCTGTAATAAGAAGCTGTCAGACAGAATATTTCCATACCTTTTTATACTCTGGTTTTTGATCAGGAGACCCGAGGTTGTGTTGTAACCTTAATGTGTCTTATTGGGCAGCTTCGAGGAGGGTCAAGAGCTTAGAGGCAGGAAGACAGGTCAGGCTCTCCCTGTTTCCACATTTCTGCCTTCTTTCCCCCTTTCCCTCACCCCAACCTGGCCTGGACACACAAGCAGAAAGCTGCAGCCCTGTTTCAGCTAGACAGGATGGGAGAAGCCCATGGGACAGACATATCTTTTAGTGCCAGTGTCTTGCTTCAAAGTGTACTTCTTTACCGGGGAATGGAAACAAGAGGAGACAGGAAATTAGAGCAAGGTCAGAGAGATAGGAAATGTGTTTTCTCTGAAATCAGAGTATAGCTGAAATGGGACTGAGCAGGCCCACTGAAAGGCAGGCAGCCCATTGCTCCGCTCTTAGCCAGAGAGAGAAAGAGAGAAGGAAATAGAAAAAGAGAGAGAGAGAGGGAATGTGGCAGAACTCCCTACATGGAAGATGACTAAAAACATATTTATTCTGCAGATTGTTCCTTCTCATACCCTTTATTTCTTCTCCTTTTTCCTTCTGTCCTTGGATCCCAGCAGATAAAAAGACCAATCTGCTGAAAGGCTCCATTTCACAAGTGATGGGGTAAATTGCAGCAATGACACTAGAGATAAGAAACGAGGCTGGCGCCTGGGCAGGCCTGAATGGGGGCAGGAGAGTTCTCGCCATATCAAATTGTGCAATTTGGCAAATGGTCAGTGGCAGGCTGGAATGATAGCAAGTTAATGTGTTTTTCATGCACTCAAGGCTTTTGCCACACAACAGGTTCACTCTGAAGGCCCAGAGCTGCAGTCCACCCAGGGAGCGTGCTGTCTCGAATTGCTTTTCCCAGCTCTGTGCAGTGGATGCCGCTAAAACTAACTACAGACACGAATGGGCATAGGGATAAACACAAGGAAACTTTTTTTTTTGTATTGTAATTAGTAGTATTAAAATGCAATGCTATGGGCCATGGTGGCTCAGCAGGCAGAGGTCTTGCCTGCCATACCAGAGACCTGGGTTCACTTCCCGGTGCCTGCCCATGCAGGAAAAAAAAAAAAAAAAAGCCAATGCTAGCAGTTACTGAGAGCTTGTTTTGTGCTGGAAACTTTTTTAGGTGCATTACAAGTATTGGCTCACTTTATCCTCACAGCATCCATGTAAAGTAGACATGGTCATTATCTTCAGTGTATAGGAGAGACAGCTAAGGCACAGAGAAGTTCAGTCACTTGCCCAAGTTTACACAGCTGGTGAGTGGCAGAGCCAGGTGCTGAACTCCAGCTGTCTTGCTCCTGACCTCTGAGCAGGCCTGCCTAGCTGCGGAAGACAGCCAGGGTGAGTAACCAAGGGTCAAACCCCATCTGCTGTCATCAGAGTGGTTAAGTCAAGTCCAGATACTCTGCACAAAACGCAATAGGTATGTACACGTGTGATTGTTCACTCAGCCATCTACTGGTACCCGCTATGTGGTGGCCTCTGGGCTGGAGCCTGTGGGATAGCCAAATGGGATGCAGATCGTGTCAGTGGTGCAAAATGGTTCTGAAGCCATTATAACACAAGACAGAAAATTGATGGTGCTAAAAGAGAAGTATAGATAAAATGCTGCAGAGTCATAAATAATCGGGAGATTATTTCCACCTAGGGCATCAGGGAAGACTTCTCGGAGGAGATGGTCTTTGCACTGGGGTTTCCAAGTAAACCTTGGAAATGGAGCAGAGGGAAGGAAGAAACTCCAGGCAGAAGGAAGTCGAGTTAAAGTGGACAGAGATGGAAGAGGGAGGCTTTGTCCAAGATGCAGCAAAATATCCAATTTGGTCACCCAAGGATGTGAGACAGAGAGATGGACTTGAAGACATTCAAGTCTGTCACCGGGGGTATCAAGGGGATAGAGTGGTATTTGTCAGACTTGGAGTGAATTCAGGAGGCAGCTTAGCCAAACCCCTCAACAGACAGAAGAAGGAGCTAAGATTTAGAATAACTGTTTTGTTCAGTGCAGTAAGGCAGTAATTAGTGAGTGGCAGAATCCAGTTTCAAATTCTTTTTGTGCTCCTTACCCAGCTCAAATGTGGGAAATGAGTATCTCACACTTCCAGAACGGCTTTACCTTTTTATAATCTGTTCTCTTTGAGGGTTTCCAAATACATAGCCCAACCTGTGTGCAGGCAAGGGTAAGCTTTCCTTTACAGTGGGGCCACCTGAGGTCTCGGCTACCAGGGTTTGATGCAGACACTTTGAGGACGAGGCCCCTCATCCACCATCTCCTAAATTCTGGACCTACTGGCTTAATTACATTTCTTTAGTAAAGTAACCAGAATCATTGCTGCATGATTTACAAGCTCTTATATAAAATAGTTCCTGCTTGTTCCGCTGCCTCCCCCGTTCCCGCTGCCCTTTAATAAATCTAAAACTTTTATTTCCTGCCCACTCACTTTTTCCCTTTTATCATCTGGGCCTCCACAATTAACATATTAATTCAATCCGTATAACCCAAAGGTCCAGGAACATTTTTAAACTCATGAAAAATCTTCACTAGTAACTTAAGCTAGACAGCCCAAAGTTTCCCTTGGCCTTCATTATTTGTCTCTGTTAAATGCTATAAATGACATCAAACAGACTTCAGAGCTCTACCTCTAGAACTGAGAAATTAAGCAGTATTCTTAACGTCAATGATTATTAATTTAAAAGAAATTTAAAAATCAGTATTAAAATCCTGGATTCTGGTAGCTTTTCTAATTGGAGACGGTCCACTGTGGGGGAAGCTTTGTGGCTTTTCAGAGCAACAGCGCGCTTGTGTGGTGAACATGTGCATTGCATGCCAGGAGGCTTTCAAAACTCAAAGCGTAAAGGAATGCAGAACCAAGCAAAGGACCTCTGTTTACCCCCAAATAACTTCTGCTTAAAACAAACAGACTATTTCTGGTTAAAAAAAAAAAAACTGAACACAGATTTGACTGTACTAAGATTCTTTCAACCTAGAGAAGATTCTTTTTCCCAGCAAGCAGGATGGGCTTGTTAGAATGTGAATGAGTGGGATGAGTGGTGGGGACTGAGATGGAGAGAGGGATGAGATGGCAGGAGGGGTAAAGATCAGTACAAAGATGAGGTATGGGAGGATGCATTGGGGTAAAGGAGGAGAGAGCGGTACGGTAAAATGTACCTGGTAAAGCAAAATTCTGGGAAATGTAAATAGTTTGCATTTTAGGCTAAATCAAAGCCTGCATCAAAATGTCTGGTACCCAGAACAAAGAAGTACAGTGGCACGGCAAAGTTCAGAGTCCCCCAGGTATAATGTGATGTCTTTGGAGCTGCCTCCCCTCTTGAGCTGATTCCACCACTCTGGCTTGAGAAAGGAGGGTTTAGTCTCTCCTGACTATGAGCTAAACAGACAGATGCTGCCCTCCAGAAATTATTTCCTTGATTATTGCTCTTTGGTTGATGTGAGACAAATGCCTTGAATACTTCAAGCCTTCTCTTTTGTGGGTGTTTGCATAGCCATTTTTCTAGCATCTTCATGCAATGAATAGATGGGATTCATTGTAAATGCCTACAGATCCAGGAGCTGAATTCTGGGTGGCATCAGTGACATCACCTCTGCCTGGGGCTTGGACCGGCAGTGGTAGAGGGGAGCAAGTCCCAGACTTGGAACCCTGAGGGCCAGAGGTCTTCCCAGCATTACTTCCCCAGTGGACTGCC
>PVIY010052872.1:0-14992 GCA_004026745.1 Myrmecophaga tridactyla | reverse complement strand
AATTCTCTGAACCAGACCAATTTAAATCACTTCATCTAGTGCAATAAATATGAGTTACACATCACTTTTGTTTCAGATGGTAATTTTAGACATCATGGAAAGGAAGCTATTACCCTGGAATCTAGGGAAATAGTGGTGATGAGAATGTGGGGATCAAGAGGAAGGCAGTGAATTCAATTTGAAAAGTATAGCTTTACATTGCAGTGAAATATGTTGTTTAAAACATGAAAATTTGATGATGAGAGAGAAATTGAGAAGTTAGTGATGTAATCTGAGAAATGTATGCTTCAAATTTGTGGCTGTAACAAAGGAATCAAGTACTATTGGAAAAGGCATGGACCAAGAAGGGAACTTGTTTGAAGAACTATATCAATAAAGAAAACATACACAAACTAATAAGAGGAAATTAATCAACAACATTGGTGACATCGTGTGCAAAGCCCTTTATCTCATTATAGGATGGGTCAAAGGAAGTGGTCTGGAGGGCCTTATTGCTTACTAAGAGCACATGTTTTAATACATATATACACGCATGGGAATATTTACAAAGAAACGTGATTTTAGTGCAAAGTAATATTAGGCAAGCTAAGCATATCATGCTGATACAGTGATAAAATTATAAGAGCATTTATATTTAGAATACTCCAGAAAGAACATGTCAGAGACTGCATTATTTCTATTCCACTCTGAGAAACAACTGAGGACATTAGAAATGAGTATCAAGCTATCCACGTTATACAGCAGCAAGGATGAAACGAAACAGAATCTATCTATTATATATGGCAGTGGGTGGTGTCTGGAGAATGTTGAAAAAAGATTGGAAGAATAATAATTTCAATAATACACTACTTGATTTTTTTCTTAGATAAGCAAAGTAAAAAAAACTATGAAATTGCATATATCATTTATTGCCAAAGGGTACCAGTGTCTACTGGCATTTTAATATATTATCAAGTTGCCAGATTTGTTAGCTTTGACAGGAAAGTTTGGGGCTTAAAGGGTATTTTCTTAGGAGAAAAGTAGTGGTTCTACAGTTCTCTTCTGTTGACCAAGTGTGCTGCCCAAGGGCAGAAATTCTGACAGTGATGAATTGTGTGGTGAGATGCAGAGCTGCCAGGGAGTTATCAAAGAATCTTTTTAGTGATGGGTGTAAGAAATAGAGCTGAGTGGTGGATTGGCCATAGTGGATCAGCATGCTTCAGAGGTCCAGTGAGCTTCGGCCAGAGGGTGGGATCATACGGCCTGCAGCAGGCTGTGGAGTGCAGCTGGACAAAAGCTCCCAGCCAGGTGCGTTGGGGCTATGATAAATTCATGAGCATTACCCTTGTTCAGGCCACAGGGGTGCCTGATGTTCCTCTAGGATTTCTCAGTTCCGCTGGTTCCGTCTTTCCTGATCCTGGTCACAAGCTCCTCTTTCTTCAGTTCTCACTCTTTCCCTGCAGATGGCATGGCCTATTTCTTCTCAGAAAATATGAAAACTGTCAGAGAGAAATTACTTCAGCTTTCCACCATTAAGTCTACAAACTGCTTGCATCTTCACCTGCTGTATTAGTAGACATTCTCTAGAGAAACAACTGGAAGATGTGTGTGTGTGTGTGTGTGTTCATTTAGTTTAAGGAATTGGATTGTGCAGTTGTGGATGCTGGCAAGCCCGATATCTGAAAGGCAGGTCAGCAGGCTAGAAATTATGATGAGTGAAGTTGTAGCCTTGAATCTGAAATGGGTAGGGGAAGCTGGCAGGCTGGAAACTTAGAGGAGAGTAGATGAGGCAGAATTTTCTTCTAGAAACCTGTTATTTGCTCTTAAGGCCTTCAACTGATTAGATAAGGCCCACCCACATTATAGAGGCTGGTCTCCTTTACTTAAATTCAACTAATTGTAGATGCTAATCCCATCTCCACAATACTCCACAGCAACATCTAGCTCAGTGTTTGGCAAAACAACTGAACACTATAACCTGGCCAAGTTGACAGATATAATTAACCACCACATTTCCTCCTTCTCTCCTATTGCAGAGGAATAAGCATCCCCATCTTAGGCTAATCCCTTTACTTTTGAGATGAATTGGATCTCCTTCCTTCTTTGAATTCATCTTGTGTTCTTCATCCTCTGTCTCCCCTGTGTTGTTAACTTTTCCCCATTGGTTCCTTTCCATTAGCATAGAAACACACCTGAAGTCTTTCTCACATTAAAAACCTAAGCCTCTCTTGACTCCTCCTCTACCTAGGGTTATTCCTCTTCAAGTTTCTCAAAATAGTTCCTACATGCAACACCTCTATTTCCTTACCTCCTACTCGTTCTTCAGTCTACTTCAATCTAGTTTTTGACCCTGTTACTCCACAAAACTACTCTCACCAAAGTCACAACAGACATCTATATTGATAAGTTTAACTATAGACATTTTTCATTCTTCGTTTTGCTTTGTCCATTCATGGCCCTGTGGGCCGTTACCTCCATTCTGAAGCAATCTCATCTATTGCCCACCATCATTCTATGCTTCCCTGGTTTTCTTCCTACTCTTTAGAATCTGCTCCTCAAATTCCTTTGCTGGATCTTTTTTCTCAATTTAGTAAACGTTAGGTTTCCATGAGATTCTAGATTAATTATTTCTCTAATTCTGTGTTCTTTCCCTGGCTAACTTTCGAAAGAGCTGTTTAAAATCTTTTCTATAATTAATTCATTTACATTTCCCTTTACAATGCCAGATTTCCCAGTCCAGCCTTTTACGTTGCACAAGGAAAAGAAACTCACAGGTCAGATATCTGATCTGCAAAGAGGACTTAAAAAGAATATCAAATTCCAACTTTCTCTTTTTGCTGAAATAGACAAGCAGATCCTAAAATTCATATGGAAATTCGAGGGATCCAGAATAGCCAAAACAATCTTAAAGAAGGAGAACAGAGTAGGGAGACTCACACTTCACAATTTCAAAACTTACTATAAAGCTAGTCATCAAGATAGTGCTGTGTTACTGGCTTACAGATAGACATATAAATCAGTGGAATAGAACTGAGTGCCCAGAAGTAAACCCAAGTGCCTATAGTCAACTCCTATTTGACAAGGTTGCCAAATTCAATCAAGGGGTGAAATAACAAGTCTTCAAAAAATGGTGCTGGCCCAGCTGGATATCCAAATGTGAAAGAATGGATTTGAGCCTCTATCTTATACCACATATAAAACTTAAATCCAGGGTGTACCCGTAGTTCAGTGGTTAGACTGCGCACCTTCCATGCAGGAGACTGGATTTGATTCCCAGACCATGCACCAAAAAAAAATAAATAATAATAATAATTAACTCAAAATATATCAAAAACTAAATGTAAGCATTAAGACTATAAAACTCTTAGAGGAAGACTGTTTTAGTCTCCTGGCTGCTAAAACAAATAACATGAAAAAGGTTGGCTTGAACAATGGGAATTTATTGGTTGACTGTTTTGAGGCTATGGAAAGTCCAAAATCAAGGCATCATCAAGGCAATGCTTCTTCCCAGAAGACAGCACTCTGGAGCTGGCTCCTTGGGATCCTAGACCCGTGGCTTTTCTGTCATATAGCAACACACGTAAGGGGCTCTCCAGGCTTCTTGATTCTCTTGACTTCTGGCTACTGCTGCTCCTTCTATCTGAATTTCATTCTGGTTTATGAAGGACTCCAGGAGTAGGATTAAGACCCATCCTGATTTCAGTTAGGTCATACCTTGTTCTAGTTTGCTAGCTGCTGGAATGCAATAAACCAGAAACAGAATGGCTTTTAAAAAAGGGACTTTAATAAGTTGCTAGTTTACAGTTCTAAGGCCGAGAAAATGTCCTATTTAAAGCAAGTCTATAAAAATGTCCCATCAAAGGCATCCATCCAGGGAAAGATATCTTGGTTCAAAAAGGCAGATGAAGTTCAGGGTCTTTCTCTCTCAAGTGAGAAGGCACATGGCAAACACAGTCAGGGTTTCTGTCTCAACTGGAAAGGTACATGGCGAACATGGCATCATCTGCCAGCTTTCTCTCCTGGCTTCCTGTTTCATGAAGCTCCACAGGAGGCATTTTCCTTCTTCATCTCCAAAGGTTGCTGGCTGGTGGACTCTGCTTCATGGTGCTATAGCATTCTCTGCTCTCTCTGAATCTCTCATTCTCCAAAATGTTTCCTCTTTTATAGGACTTCAGAAACTAATCAAGACCCACCCAAATGGGTGGAGACACACCTCTACCTAATCCAATTTAGCAACCACTCTTGATTAAATCACATCTCCAGGGATATGCTCTAATTACAGTTTCAAGCATATAGTGCTGAATAGGAATTAGAAGAAACAGCTGCCTTTACAAAATGGGATTAGGATTAAAACATGGTTTTTCTAGGGTACCATACATCATTTCAAACCAGCACATACCTTAACTGAGATAACCTCATCAAAAAATCTTATTTACAAGGGTGCACTCCTATAGGAATGGATTAAGTTTAAGAAAATATTTTTCTTGATTCCATAGCTTCAAGCAATCACTGTCTGCTTCTGGACCCCCAAAAGACATATTCTTTCCATAAGCAAAATACACTCATTCCATCCCAACATCCCCAAAGCCTTAAGTTAGTTCAGTAACAATGCTAAGCACAAAGTCTCATCAAAATTAGTTATGAGTGTGGACTGTCCTGTGGCAAAATTACTCTGCCTGTGAATCTGTGAAACCTAGAAAACAAATTATGTGCTTCCGGTATACAATAGAGAGACAGGTGTAGGGAAGACATTCCCATTCCAGAAGGGAGAAAGTAGAAGGGAAAAAGAGATCACAGGTCCCAAACAGTTCTGAAACCCAGCAGAGCAAGTTCTATCAGATTTCTAGGTCCAGAGTCATCCATGGATAGAAGTTTGTCTTCCAGGGCTGATACAGAGGCAGTCCCACCCTTTCAAGTACTTGTACAGTGGTCTTGTTTTCCCCAAACACTGGGATGAAAGTATGTATTAACTAGGGTTCTCTAGAGAGACAGAATCAACATGAGATATCTGTAAATATGAGATTTATGTAAGTGTCTCATGCAACTGTGGGGGATGTAAGAATCCAAGATCTGTAGGAAAGCCACGAGCTGACAGCTCCAATGAAGGTCCTCAGAAGAGGCTGGCTGACTGAAGCAGAAAGAGGGATTGTCTCTTCTGAATCCTCCTTAAAAGCCTTCTGGTGATTAGATCAAGTGTCACTCATTGCAGAAGACACTCCCCTTAGCTGATTGCAAATGTAGTCAGCCATCGATGCAACCATCATGCTCATGATTTAAGTCCATGAAATATCCTCATGGCAACAGATAGGCCAGTGCTTGCTTGGGCAGTGTCACTGGCAGTTAACACATGGGCCTGACCATCACAAGGCCCCACCCTCTTGAGCCATCAGGGTTGTGGTTAGTCTCTCCACAAATGCCAGGGCACAGGTTCCATCCTTTCCAAGCATTAAGGGCGACAGTCAGTCTGTGAATGCTGGGGCACAGGCCCCACCATCTCTGAGCATTAGCAGCACTCTTCCTGAACAATGGGGCGCAAGGCGCACCCACTCCAAATGCTGGGTCAGATATCCCACTGCCTCCAAACACAGTGGTGAACCTGCCCTTTTCACACACACATGAGTGGACCCGATCTCTTGACCCATGGAGACATCTTTAGTCTGGACCTCAACTTCCATGGTTCTGCCTATGACATCATTCTTCTTTCAATTCATCCCTGCTCTTTCCCTTTCAGTCCAGGCTGGTATTGGGTCTGCTCATACAAATTTTGCAAAAACCTTGTCAGCTTTGCATGCCATTCACAGAGGTCTAAAACTATCAGGCAGTAGAACTTTCCACAGATTCTTTTTGGATAACTGCACTTCCAATCCTGATTTCCACCAAAATGATTGACTGGATCCATATTTAGTAACAGCCTCTTTAGCAAAGGGTTGTTCAGTTAAATTCTCACATGGAGCCCCATGCTTTGGAGATTCACTTTCCAGAAGTTCAGGGAGGTCCCTGTAGAGCTGTTTTTGACCCTAGCCTCAGAATACACTATCTGGACATGCACACAATTTTCCAAACCATCAGTTTTTGGTTTCTATGTGCTTAAGAGTTCAGTTCTTAGTTTTTCCTTTTCCTCTCACATTTTAGCATAATCTGCAAGGAAAGGTTGCACCTTCCATACTTAGCTTGGAAATCTCCTCTGCTAAATAACCAAGTTCATTTTTTTCAAGTTCTGCCTTCCATTCAAGATCAGAACTCAAGCTTGCCAAGTTTTCACCACTTTATAAGGATCTCCTTTCTTCCAAATTACAGTAGCATATTTATTTCCACTTAAGGATTTGCCAGAAGTATCTTTAATGTCAAAATTTCTACCAACATTCTATTCGTGATGAAGTATGTGTTCTCTAAGATGGAGGGGAGGCGAACTTCAGATTGAGCTCAACTACATGGACAGTGGTTCTTCAGTCATGCCTGTGTAAAGGAGCATGATGCATTCTGACTCCATGTGGAGAGGACACAGGAGGAAACTTGTCCATGGATCCTCCCAGAACTCACCCTATGCATTGAGCAATAGCTGAGACTGACTGATTCAATGCTCATTAGAAACATGATTGAAGAAAGAGGAAAAGAAATCATGCAATTAGCCCCAGTTGTACCCCAGGCCTAGTTCTGCTTCAAGACACCTCAGTGGAATGTGCCCCAACACACTGTAGCTTTCCTAGAAGCTACTGTTCCAATGACCTGACATTCACTGTAACCAGTGAGGCATGAAGAAGCATACCAAGCAAGTCCCCCTGCCTGTGTCTCTAACCATACCTTGAGAGTAAATCTTTACCTGTTATGCTGGCTTGAAAGATTTATGTACCATAAAAAAGCAATGTTTTAATTATAAGCAATCTTGTGAGAGCAACAATTTCTTCTAATCCCTATTCAGCACTATAGGTTGGAAACTTTAATTAGATCATCTCCATGGAGATGTGACTCACTCAAGAGTGGGTGTTAAGCTGAATTAAGTGGAGACATGTCTCCACCCATTCCAGGAAGGTCTTGATTACTTTACTGGAATCCTATAAAAGCGGAAACATTTTGGAGAAAGCTTTGTGATACTGAGAGAGCAGAGAATGCCATAGTACCATGAAGCAGCGAGTCCACCAGCCAGTAACTTTTGAAGGAAAACACCTCTGGGGGAGCTGGAGAGGAAGCTAGCAGATGATGCCATGTTCACCACGTGCTCTTCCAGCCAAGAGAGAAACCCTGACTGTGTTCGCTTATGTGCCTTTCCAGATGAGAGAGTAACTCTGACTGTGTTCACCATGTGCCTTTCCACTTGAGAGAGAAACCCTGAACTTCATTGGCCTTCTTGATCAAGGTATCTTTCCCTAGATGCCTTAGACTGGACATATCTATAGACTTGCTTTAATCGGGACATTTCCACAGCCTAAAATCTGTTAACTTGCAACTTATTAAATTCCCTATTTTAAATGCCATTTTGTTTCTGGTATAATTGCATTCTGGCAGCTAGCAAACTAGAATACCTGTACTTCAGAAGACTTATCTGAGTAAACCTAGGTAAATTCAGTCATAACAACATTTATTGAATGCTAATTATATACTGGGCAGGTAATATTGTTTTCTTTAACCTTTGTTACCAACCATGAAAGGGAGATGTCATTGTTATGATGTCCATTTTGCAAATGAGGAAAATGATGGTGAAGGAGATTGAAATAATTGGCTTAGATCCCATTGGCATGTCCTGTCTGATCTGAGTGGGACCCCACAGTCATATCCAACCACTCTAATGCCTGCTCTCTTGGTGATGAAAGGGGCCAGATTCCCCCATCAGATGGTTGAATTCTCGAAAATATTTCCTACTAATAGTCCATATATTCCTACATAAAGTTAAGTCACTAGATACCAAAGCGGCTTATATGTCATTTGGCCACTTTAAAGGATTTTATGGAAAGTGATGCAAGACATCTTTATAGATAAAAGCTTTAATTTGATCTTTTGTGGCCCATATATTGGATCCACTATATGCCTTTATTCTTGGCCATGTTTATTCAGTGCCTAATGTGTAAATAGCACTGGTTAATTTTTGTGGTTAGTGCTAAAAAAAATGTAAAATATGTTCTTTGTTCTCAAGAATCTTAACACTGTAACTGTAATAAATCTAAACTATAATAAACCTAAACTATATCATTTCACCCTACTGCTTAAGATCCTTCAGTGATTTCCCATTGTAATTAAAATGACTTTCAAACACTAATGTGTCCAAAAAAAAGATACAAACTTTCTTTACAGCCCTTCCTCATTTTTAAAAAACTTTGTTAATTAATTTTTTTAAAAAATTACAGGAAAGAAATACAAACATTCTTAATATGTGATCATTCCATTCTATATATATAATCAGTAATTCACAATATCATCACATAGTTGCATAGTCATCATCATGATCATTTCTTAGAACATTTGCATCAATTCAGAAAAAGAAATAAAAAGACAACAGAAAAATAAAACGAAAACAGAAAAAAAAACCATACACACCATACCCCTTACTCTTCCCTTTCATTGACCACTAGCATTTCAAACTAAATTTATTTTAACATTTGTTCCCCCTATTATTTATTTTTATTCCATATGTTCTACTCATCTGTTGACAAGGTAGATAAAAGGAGCATAAGGGCGGGCCACGGTGTCTCAGCAGGTAAGAATGTTTGCCTGCCATGCCCGAGGACCCGGGTTCGATTCCCAGTGCCTGCCCATGTAAAAACAAAACAAAACAAAACAGCTTTTGGGCGGCTGCCGTGGCTCAGCAGGCAGAGCTCCAACCTGCCGTGCTGGAGGTCTGGAGTTTGATCCCTGGTGCCTCCTGCCCATATGCAAATTAAAAAAAAAAAAAGGAGCATAAGACACAAGATTTTCACAATCACACAGTCACACTGTGAAAGCTACACCATTATACAATCATCATCATCATCATCAAGAAACATGGCTACTGGAACACAGCTCTACATTTTCAGGCAGTTCCCTCCAGCCTCTCCATTTCCTCTTGGTTAACAAGGTGATATCTACTTAATGTGTAAGAATAACCTCCAGGATAACCTCTCGACTCTGTTTGGAATCTCTCAGCCATTGACACTTTGTCTCACACTCTTACCCCTTTTGGTCGAGAGGATTTTCTCAATCCCTTGATGCTGGGTCTCAGCTCATTCTAGGGTTTTTCTCAATCCCTTGATGCTGAGTCCCAGCCCATTCCCAGATTCCTGTCCCACGCTGCCAGGAAGGTTCACACCCCCAGGAGTCATGCCCCACGCAGACAGGGGGGTGGGTGGTGAGCCTGCTTGTTGTGTTGGCTGGAGAGAGAGGCCACATCTGAGCAACGAAAGAAGTTCTCTTGGGGGTGACTCTTAGGCCTAATTTTAAGTAGGCTTGACCTATCCTTTGTGGGGTTAAGTTCCATATGAACAAACCCCAAGACTGGGGGCTCACCCCATAGCTTTGGCTGTCCACACTGCTTGTGAGAATATCAAGAATTCAACTTGGGGAGGTTGAATTTTCCCCCATTCTCACCATTCCCCAAAGGGGACTTTGCAAATACTTTTCTGCTCACTGATCAAATCAATCTGGGATTCATGGGGGCATCACTCTGGAGAAACAAACAAAATCTCATGTCCTACCCAAGGCTCCATGTACTTATGTTGTTCAACCAACTATCTACATAAGCTATATTAGGAAATGCACCAGTCAAAATATAAATTCTGCACCAAACATTTTTTGCTTTAGTCTCGCACATAAGTTGAAATTCTAAAATATTAATTACCATCCATTTTCAGCACCCTGCAACAATCATACTCCTTTGTTCTTCCTCATGCAAAAACACCTTTCAAATTTGTACATTAAGTCACTGTCATTATACACTCTAGGCATTCCTAGATTATACCATCTCAATCTTTATCGTCTATCTTTCTTTGTGATTTCATTTATGCCCCCAGCCCTTCTCCCTCTATCATTCTCACATTCAGCTTCATTCAGTGTTTTAACATGATTGTATTACAGTTAGGTAGCATTGTGCTGTCCATTTCTGAGTTTTTACATTCAGTCCTGTTGCACAATCTGTATCCCTTCAGCTCCAATTACCCGATATCTTACCCCTATTTCTATGTCCTGATGGTCTCTGTTACCAACGAAATATTCCAAGTTTATTCACTAATGTCAGTTCATATCAGTGAGACCATACAGTATTTGTCCTTTTGTTTTTGGCTAATCACACTCAGCATAATGTCCTTGTTGTTACGTACTTCATAACTTTATTCTGTTTTACAACTGCATAATATTCCATCACATGTATATGCCACAGTTTGTTTAGCCACCTGTCTGTTGATGGACATTTTGGCTGTTTCCATCTCTTGGTAATTGTAAATAATGCTGCTATAAACATTGGTGTGCAAATGTCCATTTGTGTCCTTGCCCTAATGTCCTTTGAGTAGAGACAGCATATAGATGGGTCCCATTCCCTAATCCATTCTGCCAGTCCATGTCCCCTCATTGGGAAGCTTAATCCATCAACGTCAGTGTTATTACTGCCCGCGCAGTACCCTCCTCTACCATTTTGCCTTTTGGCTTTTATATGTCCTTCTAATTTTCCTTCTTTTTACCTTTACTCATGGTCTTCCTTTCTACACTCTTCTCCACATCTCTCTCTTCTGCCTTCATATCTGTCTCTAGTGCTCCCTTTAGTATTTCTTGCAGAGCTGGTCTCTTGGTCACAAATTCTCTCAGAGATTTTTTGTCTGAAAATGTTTTAATTTCTCCCTCATTTTTGAAGGACAATTTTGCCGGATATAGAATTCTTGGTTGGCAATTTTTCTCTTTTAATAATTTAAATATATCATCCCACTGTCTTCTCGCCTCCATGGTTTCTGTTGAGAAATCTACGCATAGTCTTATTGGGCTTCCCTTGTATGCGATGGATTGCTATTCTCTTGCTGCTTTTAAGATTCTCTCTTTCTCTTTGACCTCTGACATTCTGATTAGTAAATGTCTTGGAGTATGTCTATTTGGATCTATTCTCTTTGGAGTACGCTGCACTTCTTGGATCTGTAATTTTAAGTCCTTCATAAGAGTTGGGAAGTTTTCAGTGATAATTTCCTCCATTAGTTTTTCTCCTCCTTTTCCCTTCTCTTCTCCTTCTGGGACACCCACAACACGTATATTCATGTGCTTCATATTGTCCTTCAATTCCCTGAGTCCCTGCTCATATTTTTCCATTCTTTTCCCTATATTTTCTTTTTCTTGTCGGATTTCAGATGTTCCATCCTCCAGTTCAGCAATCCTATGTTCTGCCTCTCGAAATCTACCATTGTAGGTTTCCATTGTTTTTTTCATCTCTTCTATCGTGCCTTTCATTCCCATAAGTTCTGTGATTTGTTTTTAAAGACTTTCAAATTCTTCTTTTTGTCCATTCCTTGCCTTCTTTATATCCTCCCTCAATTCATTGATTTGGTTTTTGATGAGGTTTTCCATGTCTGTTCGTATATTCTGAATTAAATGTTTCAGCTCCTGTATCTCATTTGAATTGTTGGTTTGTTCCTTTGACTGGGCCATATCTTCAATTTTCCTGGTGTGATTTGTTATTTGTTGCTGGCATCGAGGCATTTAATTACCTTAATTAGTTTATTCTGGAGATTGCTTGCACTTCTTTTACCTAGGGTTCTCTTGCTGGAAGAATTTGTTGTCTCTCTGTTCTGTGACATTCAGTTCAGCTTTTTCTGGACCTCTAGCTTGGGTTTTGTTTAACAGAGGAGAATTTTTCAGTTCTTGTTTTCTTGTTTCTTGCCCTACTTGTTTGGTGCCTTTCACACCCCCCCCCACACCCTGAGGAGGGTCTACGTAGGTATTACAGACCTCAGCTGGATTTTCCCAGACCAAACTGGCCTCCTATCAGGAGGAAAGAGTCACCTGCATTGGTTTTCCCTGAGGGTGAGACCCAGCAGGTTGACAGAGTTTCCTGTGAAGTCTCTGGGCTGTTTTTCTTATCCTGCCCAGTATGTGGTGCTTGTCTGCCTCCGGGTCCCACCAGCATAAGATGATGCGGTACCTTTAACTTTGGCTGGGGGCGTTGTGGAGACAGAGGAGATATTGTAGGCTGGTTTTTAATGGCTTCAAATTACCCAGCCCTGGTGTCTGAATTCCTTGAGGGAGGGATTCCACCTGAGTTGGGCTTCACCCCTCCTCAGGGGAAGGCACAGATTCCAGAAAAGCCCTCAAAATGAGTTTGTTTCTGCCTATGCCTGGGGCAGTTGCAGCCTGAGGAGTCCAGTCGCTGACTCCACAGGCAGTCAAGCCTTTGTAGAAACACAGCCACAAAAACCTCTGTTTCCTTCTTTTTTTTTTCCTTTTTCCATCAGCCCTGCCCCCTTGGAGCTGGGGCAAAAATGAGCAACCTCCACTTTGACCAGGTTCACCTGAGCTGGGGGCCTATTTTTAGTAGTCAGAATTTGTTAATTAACTCCACAATTGGGGTTTGGTTGGGCTCAGCCCCTGCTGCTGGTAAAGTCTCTTTCCTTTCCCCTCTGGGAAGCGGCCTGTGGGGGAGGGGTGCCGACTGCTGCAGTTTAGGGAACTCACGGTTCTGGGGGTGCTTGCAGCAGGTCCAGCTGGTCCAGACTGGGGTACACTGTGTGTCCGGTCACTGACGTGGCCCCAGGAGCTGTTCTGTACTGTTTCTGGTTATTTAGTAGTTGTTCTGGAGGATGAACTAAAACACGCACATTGCTAAGCCGCCATCTTGTCCCGGAAGTGTCCCCTTCCTCATTTTTGAGTCATCACTTTTCTTCCAGCCTCTATCTATTAACCAATCCCAAGGCCATTTCCACATTTCAGGTATTTGTAATAGCAGCACCCCACTCCTGGTACCAATATCTTTTAGTCAGTGTTCTCCAGGGAAACAGAACTTACAGGATATATTGCTATATCATAGGAATTGACTCACTTGACAATGGTAATGGAAAGTCCAAATTCCATAGGGTAGGCCACAGCTGGGAACTCCAGTGAAAGTTTTCAGTGAATTCTCCAGGAGAAGGTGGCTGGCTGAAGTAAAGATGGAAATTCTTTCTTCTGACTGCTTAAATCTTTAGTTTTCCCTTTAAAGGCTTTCAGCTGATTAGATGAGACCTCTCTTAATGTTGAGGGCAGTCTCCTTTGTTAATTGTAGGTATAATCAGCCATAGATACAATCAATTTACTGATGATTTGAATCCATGAAATATCCTCAAAGTAATAACCAGGCCAGTGTTGCTTGACCAAATAACTGGATGCCATAACCTAGCCAAGAAGACATATGAACTTAACTATCACAGAAACGAAAACTATAAAACTCTTAAAAGGAATCATAGATTGAACTCTGCATGGCCTCGGGTTAGGCAATGGTTTCTTAAATATGGCACCCAGATCATAAGCAACCAAAGGAAAAAAATGATGAATTGGACTTCATCAAAATTTAAAATTTGGGGACATCAAAAGACGCTAATCAAGACAGTGAAATATAACCTACAGAAAGGGATAAAATATTTGCAAATCATATATATGATAAGGGTCTAATATCCAAAATATATAAGAATTTTACAACTCAAAAATGAAAGACAGGGCAGTGTTAAGGTGGCTCAGTGGCAGAGTTCTTGCCTTTCATGCTGGAAACCTGGGTTCAATTCCTGGAGCTGGCCCATGCCAAAAAAAAAAAAAAAAGAAAGAAAGAAAGAGCCCAATTAAAAACTGACCAAAAGCTCTGATGAGACATTTCTCTGGAGAAGATATACAGATGGCCAATAAGCACATGAAAAGATGCTCCACATTATTAGTAGTCAGGGAAATACAAATCAAAACCACTACAGACCCCATATGATAGATATTATAAAATAATATTGATTTTTAAAATAAGATATGTGTTGGCAAAAATGTGGAGAAATTACTGATGGGAATGTAAAATTGTGCAGACTCTCTGGGAAACATTTTGACAGCTCCTCAAAAGTTAAACTTATTACCATATGACTCAGCAGTTCCACCCCTCAATATATCCAAGAGAAATGAAAAACACATTTTCTTTTAGAAATTTGTACACAAATATTTATAGCAACATTATTCACACTAGCCAAAAACATTATGGGAAATGAAAGAGGCTAGACACAAAGGCCATGTATGCGTGAATTCCATTTTTTTTTTTTTTTTTTTTTTTTGCATGGGCAGGCACCAGGAATCGAACCTGGGTCTCCAGCATGGCAGGTGAGAACTCTGCCACTGAGCCACCTGGCCTACCCGTAAATTCCATTTTTATGAAATGTTCAGAAAAGGTAAATTTAAAGAGACAAAAAGTAAATTAGTGGTTGCCAGGGAATGGAGGAAGGGGGAATTGGGAGTAACTTCCATCAGTAACAGTGTTTCTTTTAGGGGTGATTAAAATTGTCTGAAATTAGACGATGTTGATAGTTAAACAACATTGTAAATTTACTACAAACTGCTGAATTGTACACTTTAAAATGGTGACTTTTTGTTTTCTGAATTTTATCTCAATAAAAAATTGCAAGAGAAAGAGCTTCAAGATATTATTTAATTCTTATACTTTTCTCTTGTCCCCACACCCTTCAATTATTGACTCATATAGTCCTAGACTTACCTGGCAACCTCTTAAAAATTTTCTTTCCTTTCCATTCCTACTGACACACACTTAGCAATTGCCTTCTAACTGGTCTCCCTTCCTAAAACCTCTTGCCTCCCATCAAACAATCCAGCCAAATTTATCCTCCTACCACTTCTCCCCAGAAGTTCTCAAACCCTATGTATTAGTTAGGGTTCTCTAGAGAAACAGAATCAACAGGGAACACTTGCAAATATAAAATTTATAAAAGTGTCTCACGTGACCACAGGAACACAGAGTCCAAAATCCACAGGGCAGACTGCGAAGCTGACGACTCCAATGGAGGGTCTGGATGAACTCCACAGGAGAGGCTCACCAGCCGAAGCAGGAATGGGGCCT
>PVIY010052871.1:0-14975 GCA_004026745.1 Myrmecophaga tridactyla | reverse complement strand
AGTGGCCTCCAGGGCCTGAGTAGGGGTGGGGTATCGGAGGAGGCGTCCTTTGGCCCTCATTGGAGCCATCTGCTGTCATCCTTGCTCTTGCCCTGGGTTCCCCTGCATGCCCCGGAATGGCATTTGACTGTGGAGGGGAAGGCCTGGGAGCAAAGTTTACTGATGGGGTGTCTGAGATGCCCTGCAGCCAGTGTGAGCCCCCAGCTTAGGGAGACCCATTCACTGGCCAGACCTCACTGCTTCCCCTGCATCACGCATTGAGACCCGCACTAGGAGATTTTCTAATGCCTCTTGAAGGCAGAAGCTCAGTCAAGCCCATGCATCTTCCCTTCAGATTGTCAGTGCTCCATCTTCAACTTGCAATGAGATGGAGCTAACAAAAGGCCGATTTGGAAACTACAGTGACATTACCCGACACTTTATTACCAAAGTATTTCTAGATGCAATTTTATAATCTCTTAGTATGCCTGGCAATACTAAGAGTTTACATCCAGTTTAATGGAATTTCTTCTTAAGTGCCTTTCTTAATAGAACATGTCTGACCCTAAGCCACTTCTTTTTTGAACCCTTGAGGGTTTTGTTACTGAACTTTAAAAAAAGATTGTTCTATTCAGATGGCTGACATGTTCTTGCAAGAGAGGAGATGAATCTTTCTCTCCCAACAGAGAATCTGATCTGAACTCCCAGGGGAAGTGGGGAGTGGTGGGGGCCCTGTCCTTTCTGTAAAGTGATGTGAGGATATAGCTGTTGTGCTCTCTTTGAAGGACTGGAAATGCAGGTATTCTCTTAGAATTTGTAGAGAGGATGGTAAAGGAGTGTACATGTGCTGGGGTGAAATTCTCCCCTGGAAGGGCGAGGTTAAGTGACTAGCCCACTCCAGGAGCTTGCATCTTTGTCATAAGTATAATATAGCACAGGGAGCTCAGGTGCCAGTCAGTGGGATCCTGGTGGACTTGGAAAGAGTGCCTTTTAGGAGTGGAGTTTTCCCCACTCTTTGAAGGGCTGCTTTCTCTGCTGTAAGATGAGGGGATCGGATTTGGTGGTGTAAAGTGGGATCCACTCCAGCCCAGCATTTCGATTAAGTACTGGATTATCAGGGGTCACCTCTGGAATTGTGGCTCTTCCTGGCACATTGGGACATCCTCCTTTGTCCCTGCCAGGAATGAAAAGTCATTCTGGCGGTGGACATTTGGATATGCTCGGAGGACAGGTGTGTGCATGGGTTCTGAGCAAAGAGCAGGGAAACTGACAACAGTAGTTCCTATGTCAAACATAAAAAAATTCTCATCTGCTGATGCTCTTGTGTCCAAGGAGGTGGGAAACTAAGGTGAGTGAACTGGACCCTGCTGGCTGTGGCTTGCTGAACAACTCACTGGGCCTCAGTTATCCTGTCTGCAAAATGGGAGTGGAGGTGGTAGTGATGATGATGCCATCATCACCCGCTGCCTGCAAAGGTGCAGTGAATGAGCCTTGCCAGCTGCAAAATGCTATAGAAATGATGGTTTTATCATTTTGGATAACTTTGTGTCATGATTGAGATCTAAGGTCCCCCCTGAAAAGTATACCTGTGGATTCTGTATTCATATCTTAAGCCTGTGAATTAAGGAACTATGAGGTGTGATAGTCTTTATCTTTAAAAGTAATTAACTGGATGGAATCAGGTATTTTGGGCTTCCCAGCCCTAACTGGTGGTCTTTAGTAGGTGGCCTTATTCTACAAAGTTATATAACCAAATCTTTGGTCTAATTGGTAACTATATTTAGGAGGTAGAGAAATATATGAGCTATTCGTTTTGATTAAATTTTTTATTATGCACTCTGCATTTGGATTGACAGCTATTAATATTAAAGAGTTTGGCCAAATTGAAATTTGTATTGCTGGAGAGACTTAAATATAATGTATGACGCTGAAAAAAAAAAAAGACCAGGGACTGTGGGAATTACCAGGCTGAGTGCAGACACGTCCCTGCAAGGGGCTTGTGTGCGCTGGGTAAATCCAGCCCCACCTGTTACTGAAGAGCGGGTGAGCACCATGGCTCCAAAAGTCTCTGTCAAGATATCAGCACTTGAGATCCTTTCCTGGAGAAGGTGCTAAATAAAGATGGAGGGCACTTTTTAGCATATTATACAAATAATCTTTTATAATAACTGTTTGTATACAATATTTTCTCCAGAACTAATAAGAAGGTTTGAGGGTAAGGCAGAAAGAGTCATTTGAAAATAGGATGCATGTATCACCAGTGTAATGATGAAAAATAGGGATCTTGGATTTTTCAGAAGCCTGAAGCAGATTGTATCAGTTTTTCTGTGATTTCTCTGTCTATCCTGCACATTGGAGAACACATGTCCACATCCTGTGGGGTAGACTCTGGGACCAGGTGGGATCCCCAGTGCTAGCTATGCTGAGGGCAAGCCCTGGGACTCAGACCCATGATTTATTTGGGTTTCTGAGGCTCTGTCCCTTCTATCAGTGAATGTGACCCTGCACAGCGTGCTAGATGGTCATGTGCACGTTCCTAGAGCCCAGACAGGGCAGGTGACATCTGGATCACAAGGCTTCTAGGTGACAGCATTGGGAATAGAGCTTGGCTTCAGAACTGTTGGACACAGCTGTGGGACACTCTTGAGGGGAAGGGCAGAGGCTATTCCCCCTACCTCCCACCTTACCAGCATTTTAAAGCAAAGTTGTGGCCTTTTGATTGAGCAGCAAAGTTTTTTAGTGTTGTCTTCATTTTTTTGGTGGATATTCATTAAACACCATACTATGGGAGTCAGGAGGTAAAAAGAGATAAACGTCCCCACCACAGGGGAGTTTATAGTCCACTGGGGAAAGAAAAGTACATAGTTAGTGACTATCACAAAGAGTGGAAAATGTTGGCCTTTTCCTCTTTAGTTGGTCAGGTCTGGTGAGCTGCTCCTGGTGCATCCAGGGCAGGGAAGGAGTGGAGGTGGGAGGGGTGAGGGGAGCAGCAGCCTACCCTTGAGGGGCAGCAGTCTGGGGAGGGGGAGGACCAGCCGGGGAACAGATCAGTTTCATGGGAGGGTGCAAGGCGTACTGGGGAAGTTGGCAAGGTGGACTGGGGATGGGTTGGCATTTCAGACTGAGGGCACAGCAGGAGGAAAGACCCTGCAGGTGGAGGTGGTTGGGTATGAGGACCAGCTAGCCGGGTGGCTTGTGGGCTGTACCCACCCAAGAGCTGATCTGTTACATCTTTTTAACTTGAATGCTTCTGATTCAGGCACACACAGTGTACCTTGCCACAGCCCTCCTCATTCCCAGTTCATGCCACTGGCTTCTCTCATTAATTTGCATCACCTACCTGGCCCCTGTAGCATTTCATTTTGCAACCTGCCTTCATATGCACCTAAGCAGTAAGTTGGGCTGCTGGGGAGCAGGGACAGCTCCAGAGCTCGGGATGGGAAGGTGAATTTGGAGAAGGGGTCAAGACAGCAGCAAGGGGGACTTGTTGGTAGACTGCTTTAGGAGTCCCAGGGAGATGGATGAGGTATGGAGTGGGTGGGCACCCATAAGGCGCTATCACTCAAGAGGCATGTCCTGAGCCTTAACGCTGACCAAGATCCTTTACTCCAGGGTCAAGAGAAGCAAAGCCCTGTTTGGGGCCCTAGCCAGGTGGCTTTACTTGTTGGCCCCAGATGCTCCATCTGAGTAAGAGCAGGCCTTCTCCTCACCATCACAGGTCCTTTACACACTGCCCCTCATTTTCCCCATTTGTCAAAGTTAGCCAACATATGGCAGCACCCTGCCAACCCTCCCCATGCCATGCCCCTGCCAGGAATCACTAATCTATCCCAGCTCTTTGCTTGTCCTCTGAATTCACATCCTTCTCAGCACCCAGTAGCAAAATGTCATCAAAGGGGATTGGCACTTGACATGAAATCTATTTGCCATCCCCAGACTGGATGACCTCCATGTGTTCTCTTTTGGAGTCTATAGCTCTGTAGGACTAAGGGTGAGGCTGCAGCCCACAAGCCACCCAGCTAGCTAGTCCTCACTACCCAAGTACCTCCATCTTCTGAGTTTTTTCTCTTGCTGTGCCCTCAGTCTACAATGCAACCTGTCCCCACTTCTCCAAGCCAATTTCCTCAGTGGCCCCTGCACTCTCCCATGAGACTGATCTGTCCCTAGGCCGGTCTTCACCTTTCTCAGACTGCTGCCCTCCCCCCCTTCCCACAACGTGTCCCATTCCTGCCTTAAATGCACCAGGAGCAGCTCACCAGACCTGACTGGCTAAGGAGGAAAAGATCAAAATTTCCCGCAGTCACTGGCTGTATACTTTTTCTTCTCCACAGGATGATAAACTTCCCTGAGCTGGGATATTTTTCTAATTTTTTTTTTACCTGTAATTTCTAATTAATATTCTCCAATCAGGAACTGGAATATCAATGCAGGAAAACCTCACTGAAGAATGCTGAAAAAAATCAACAGATTTTGTGGACACTTGCAAACACTTTGGCTCCAAACACTTTGGTTATGTGTCGTTTAAAAACACCCAAGCTCCTGCCCAAGTGATGGTTTTTCTGGCTGCATCCTGGTTCTCTTGGAAAGGGGCCTTGGTTTCCCCCTCCTGTCCCCTGGCCATCAAGCCTGGTCCACTGCCCAGGACCCTGCCCTGGCATCCCCGTTCCTGCCCCGGGGTTTCCTTCAGCTGGTAGTGCATCTGTGCCCGTGATGGGTGCTGGGTGATGAGGATGCGTGGGGCTAGGGTGCAGGGCAGAGCCCAGGAGGGCTGGAGGCTTTCCTCACTGCAGCCTCCTAAGGCATTTATTTTTTCAGTAAGTCTCTCTGATCGGTTGGGCTGATAGCTTCTCTGGGAAGCAGACAACTTCAGAGTTGCCTACTAAAGGAAAGTCTAGTTACCTATTCATTTCTACAATTTTTTTTTGGTTAACCAGGCGTAGCAGACATTGTTGGTGCCCTTTGCCCCCATATCTCTGGCTCTTATAGGTGGTGTGGGTGGGGGGCTTCCTAAGCAAGTGTCTGCTCTGCCTGGGGGCTTCCTCCAGCCACTGGAGTGTGTCTGACCTGCAGCGGGGCAGCTGGAAGTGCAGGGAGCCAATGTTTCTCAAGCAGTCCCCAGACAGTGTTGGCATGGGGAGCTTATGGATGGAGTCTTGAGGGGGCCATGGCACTAGTGGAATCCCATCCAGGGTCTGAGATCACCCAGGGGCATTGGGCACACTACCCTCATGAACATGCTCCTTAGCCTCCTCTGTGCTGGCTTCCTGCCCTCCTCCTACCTCCCTACGTCACCCCTGCACTCTCCGGGGTCACCTTCCACACAGGCTGTCTGCAATGATATCTTCTTGTCTCAGGGCCTTTTCTGAGAGAACACAGTCTGGGACCCTGGGCTTGTCTTGCAGAACCCAATGCATACTTCTAAATCTAAAGCAGACATAAATTTCATGTGTGCTTTCTTCATGGAAGCTTTCCAGAATCATCTAATGGGAGGGGGCCAAAGACATTACCCCGTTCTCCAGGTGGAGAAACTGAGGCTCAGAGAATTTGTCAGAGCTAGAGCCAGATTCTTAACTCAGCTTCAGGCCCCCCCACCCCACTGATTTAGTGCCGCTGAACCTGGTGCTGTGGGCTCTGTCGTGGCTTCTGTCCTCAGGGGGGCAGGGGGAGTGAGCAATTACTCCGTAAAGTCATTCGGAGGAGGAGGCTGGCTCCCACCCAGAGGCAGCTGGCTGACGGGTGCAACCACCTGGATAGATCCTTCAACAGGACTTTGCTTCTGTAAAGTCCAGTGGATGGGGTGGTGTGATGAGAAGGCTGTGAGAAGGTGGAAGGACGGGGCTTCCAGGCACAACTCCTGCTGAGGGCCAAGGTTCACGTTTTCTTTCACAGTTTGGGGGAAATGGCTCTAATACTCATAATGAGGCTGGAGAGTTGTCCTAGGTGCAAAGGCATGTTTGTCACCACCTGGCAGTCAGCAGAGGCACCACCATCAGAGGAGGTGTGCAAATCTTCATGAGGACTCCTGGCATCGCTCAACCTGTGGGTCGACGACACTGCTCTGGGCAAACAGACATTTCTGTCCCTACACCTTCTGTTCACCTGAAGCTTCGCAAATTTCCAATAAGAGTCCAAGAAAATTGCCTAGAGAAGAGTGGAAAAGTCTGGGTCCCGGAAGACAGGAGACTGGGGTCGTAACATTTCTTGGTCCTAGGGTGTTGAGGTTGCATGCTTTCCTGTCTGGGCTTTGGTTTCCTAAAATGGGATTGAACTAGGCAGATGGGAATCTGTGTTGGGGGCTGAACTTCTGATTCCTTGTGCTTGTGTAAGCTGTGTGTATGTGTGTGTGTGTGTGTGAGAGAGAGAGAGAGAGAGAGCAAGTGAGCACACATGAGCAAACAGAGAAGACTTCCCTTTACCTTATTTCCCACGGTTCTTTGCCAGGTTAGACCCTGTAGTCTGGCTGGACAGTGGGGGTTCCCCTCTAGTTAGGGTAGCTGAGGAAACCCATGTGGAGCCTGAGGTGCAGGGCACAGCCAGCGGTGGGGACTCTGTAGAGAAGGCTTGCAGGACTCTGGAAAGAGGAAGCTGGGGAAGAGTTGGTAGTTGTCCTTGATCCCTGCAACCCAATCTTGACTGCCCCAGTTTCCCCATTTGTACAAAACAAGGAAGGAAATTTGCTTGTTTCCCTGCATGGGGGAGAGGGGTGGGAAGTCATCTATTAATTTAGTAAGTAAAGTGCTTTGAAGATGGAGGCATGATTTAAGCAGTGAGCATCTGAGCATTTATTTTTCTTAGGGAGAATTAGCTCAGGCTGCTCAGCCAGCCCTAGTTTTAAGCCCCTAAGATACACCCTGCCACCTAGGCTCCCCCTGTCCCAGAGAAGCTTGGGCTGCTGATTCTCCCTGCTTTTCTTCAGCACCAAACTGGAGGCAGAGAGCAGGGCTGGGTTGTCTTTGTTGTATGGGACACAGATGATTTGGTTTTCCCCATATTTTCTTCCTGCTGGGGTTCACTCTATGCCTGGGCCTGATGATTGTAGGTCAGGAGCCCCTGTCCGGTCATCTGGTCACCTAGAGTACTCTTTAGCATTCAGGCAGCACTGAGGCAAGGACCTGGGGGCCATCTGACCTGGCCCTTGATTGACACTGGCTGGGCATCAGGCAGGGTGACACCAATGCCATTGGAGTGCCCATTCCCCCTTTGTCCCCCTGCCCCCAGCATTGAGCCTGCTCCAGGCACAGAGCGGGTCCTCACAAAATATCGATGGATTCGATTTGGCAGAAGGTCACATCATTTTTTGCCCCTCAAAATTTTACTATCGGATACATTTATTATACTGACTATAATTGACAAATATTCACATGATTCACCCGTTTATTCATCTGCTCATGGAGTCTGCTTGTTAATTGGTGACTTCGCTTTCTGGGCAGTTTTAATTCTACACTCTCCCCCAACCTCCACTCCAAAATCAGTGACCCTGTGCACTCCCTGGAAATGAAGTGGTCAGACTTCAGCTTCAGGTTTCTCCCTCTCTTGTCTCTGATGGATAGTTTGGAATTCTCAGGACTCCATGGGGTCCTTGTCTTGTTATTCTGCTGCTCCATTTTCTGGCTCAATAGCTGAGTCCTCTCACCTCACAGTGATGTTATTCTCTTTCCTCTGCCTATTCATTTCAAATAAAGAGCAAAAGACCCATGGATTTCAAAATGGGTAGGTATGCCTTGAGATTGTAAGACTCTTATGTTTAAAATTTTGATAGAACAAATGAAAACTGTCAATTGGATGTCAATTGGCTCAGTGTGGGCATCTACCAAATTTGAAATGTTTGTGGGTTTTCTTTTGGCTTTTGCATAAAAGTACATGAGATCCAAAGTTGTAACCTGTGATTTTGCTTTTGAAAACTGGAACAGTTGCTTATGAGCTTGTTTTAGGTAGAAGATGGAGATGTTCTGGGAAATCTAGTTCCAGTAAAGTTACTTCTGTGCTGCAATGCTTCAAGTGCAGAGATCTGTAGTATAAAGTGTATTATTTTATGGCAACTTTGGTGATGCAGCTGTGTTTGTGGCAAAAACTCACATTTCTGTATGGGACACTGCATGAAATATGAATGTGCTTTCACAATTTTTCATAAAGAATTCATATTTTTCATAAAGAATTTGTGAGCAAAACCTTAAGTACAAGAACCACAGAATGCATAGATGAAAATAAAGTCATAATCACACATCAAACCCTAGAAAATTCATTACACAGAGAACATCAGTAATTGAGAGAAGTTGAGAGAACCGACAGAAAAATTATATATATGCCCGAATTCTAAAGGCATGAATCCTTTTAGCTGGGATCAGAGCTTCGAGTTCTCTAGGAAGGGTGTTTTATTACAGTGGATGCTCTCCTTTAGAAGGATGTAATTTATTATCATTGAATTCACATGGCAACATGAATTTGGATTTGAGTTTCTGGGAGAAGTTTAGAATTAGTATCCTCAGAGGTATTTATAGCTTTGAAAAACACTTGCTGTTAAAACAACTTAGGTACCTTTGCAATTTTGATTGATCTGTGAAATATTGTTTTTCTTTGAAAAACAAAAACAAAACCAAAAACCGGCCGCTGCTAAGAGAAGCATGACCACTGTGTTGAAGGGGAAGCATCATTCAGAGGGCACTGTTCCCAGGGCCAGAGGATGTGCAAATAAAGATTTAACCATTCTGTATGTGAGGGATGCTTTTTACTTTTCAAGATTTTCATTGTTTGTGCCCTGGACACTTACTTCTGCTTGAAGTTTCAGACCAGACTGTAAAGAGAGATTTACAGGAGGTTTCGTTAGGAAGCCTGGCTGTACTTTCATCATTTTTTCCACTCTTGCCCTGTTCTACTGAGAGCCCTCTTCCTCCTTACCAATTCTTTGTTACCTTATAGCATTTAGGAAGTGTCACTACTCTGTCATCTCTATGGTTTTTCTTTTTCTATTAAAATAGGGTAAGAACTTGATTATTTGTTTCAGTATTTCTCAGCCTGACCCACAAAGTAAAACCAGGCACAGTGATTTAGTCATTTCCTCATGTTTATTGCCAATGCAATAAGGTTGTGCTATCTGACATTTTCTTCTCACTCTGTTGAAGCTTTTAGTGATTCGCTCATCTTATCCAGAAAGCGATACAACTTGGCCTCTCATTGCACATGGGTTACATGTTCCTTTAACACTGGCATTCTCCCCTAACCTTCCTGGGTGACTTTCAATGACTTAAATGCAGTAATTGGCATGGAGGGCTGAAGCTTTATTTTATGATATTAAATCATTCCTTTCTGGAAACAGAACTCTGCAAAGTATACCATTCATTATGTGCAGGCTGGTATGAATGCGGGGTCTGGCTGAAGTGTGGTGATGTCCTCGAGAATTTAGGCAGCACGTCTTAAGGAAGGTGCCAGCTCTCACCTATGTGGTGGGTCTAAGGACCAAGAAAGAAATCGAGTTTTGCACCTGCTGTCTTTCAGGGATCGTGGCATCTGGTTTTTCTTCATTAGCTTGGTGCCTAACGAGTAACACTTCTCTAAAAGTACTCAAAATGTGGACTAAGCTGAACTTAACTGCTATGGCATTTATTTTGGGGGGACTTGGTGATCTCTACATGTAATCTTGTGAACATTTTTTTTTCATATGAACCATGCTTTTCTTGAAACAAAGAGGATTATCAGTCATAAGTTTTGAAGACCAAAATGGGGAGGGAAAAAGATTTAAAGAGAGAAGATTTTTTTATAGGACTTACAAAGCTGGTACTCAGCTCTAGCTGGGGAGGAATTCTTGAGTTGGTGCCATCTTGGTTCTATAGCTTGGTGGCAGCAAGGGGTGGCTGGAATAGGATTCCCAGGTCCTCATGTGTTAGTGGTTACTGCAGCCGTAATCTGTTTCTGGAGGGGATTGTGGCCTGGTAATAAAGCCCATGAGAGTTCTCTGAGGCATCTGGGGTCAAAGGGTTGCTCTTCTACAGACAGCTGGAAGGCTGGAAGTCACTCTGTGGCCCATTGGCCTCTGACCTGGGTGGGTGGCTGCCTTTGACTCCTGGGAGCCAAGGAGCCCCTGAACTCCGGTGCAACTTCGTGCCATGTTGTCCCAGGAAAAGCACCATGATAACCTGGGAAAGGTGCTGGAGAATTAGTCTTTGGTGATGAGGCCAGTGTGGACAGAATGAAAGAATGGTACCTGAGAATTCATTATAATACAATTCAATTATGTTCCAATTCATTCTCATTGCAACTCACCTCCTTATCCCCAGCCTCCTGTCCAACTTGCCATACCAGGCAAGATCCCCAGATGTCATGGTTTAAAACATGCTTGGAGAAGAAGGGGCCTCTGACAAGTAAAAGAATTTCCCACCCTGACCTAGGGATAATGTTTTGAAGAAGACGAGGCATCCAATGGAACAAAAAGAGAAATGTAAAGGAAATCAAAGCAGACAAACAGACAGACACAATAAAACCTTATGAAAATAGAAAAACTTGAGGGGTAGCCCAGCTAATGAAGGAACTTGAGGAGAGAAGTGGCTGCTTAAACTTTTTGTTTTCTGGATTGTCTCCAATAACATGGGTTAGCAGTAGAATGGGAAAAAGGGAAAAAATGAAAACTTTCAGGAAGGATGAAAGAGATACTTATTATCCAACTGGTATCAAGTTGGGCCAGTGTTGAGTTGCTTCTATGTCTAAAAATGATTTTGTTAGTATGTAGGTCACATTACTGTACTGTCTGGTTATTGGACATTGCCTTAGATAACTGTTTGTGGAGTATTAAATGGTTTTGCTGCCTCAGCACACTTTGTAACTGGTATTTTTCACACAGTTGTGCTGCTGAATAGGCGCAGTGCTGCAGCAAAAATCAATTTATCTTCCACTCTGCTACTTGTGTATTGTGAGTTCTTGTAGTGTTTTACCATTTGATTAATTGATATTCTTTGTGTTGGATATCATTTGCAACTCTACTGTTCAACTACAGGTGCCTTCAAAACTTTCATAAGAACTCCACATTATTTATGCAAGACCTCCTCGTGACAAAGTACAATGGTGAGATACAGAAAGAAAAATCAGATCAAAACACTCTGGGCTTATAAGTTTATTAAGGGCGGAATGGCGTTTCCGTCACATCTCTGTCACTTCTGCCTCTGCCTTGCAGGGTGGCTGACACGCTTCACTCAAAAAGTTTGGCCTTGAAAGTTTTTCCTTCCCTGGCCTTTTATGGGTGACTGTCTTGAGGAGGGGGGTGGGGGTGGTGTCGAGGTGTTTCTGGCTCCCTTTCAGAGGTGAAACGTGAGTGGGCAAAGAGGAAGGCATGGTTGGAAGGCCGTGGTGAGGCCCGGGCTCCATTCCTAGGCTTTGCCGTTCAAATCCTGGGAGACGGGGCGGCTGGACAGACCTCCAATTCAGTAGGTCTCTCGGAGGGCCTTGCTGGAAAGGCCCGATGCCTTTAAAATAATGTGTTTGTGTGCATTTCGCATGTGGGGCTCTTGGCAGGTATTATTAATTTCTATTTTTGGAGCAAAGAATGCGGCCAATGAAGGTGGCGGCTCAGCATTATAAAAACCGAACAATACTGTTGCTTTTCCATTTCATTGTAAAGTTTCTTTTGACCCTGCGGTTTATTTTCAAACATTCAAGTTATTTGTTCTGGTGTATTCTTAAACAGGGGCTGTTTTTCTCTCTTTCAGAAAATGAGCACAGATGGTGATGGATTTTTCAAGTGCTGACATCCCTGCTTGAGAAAATGTTCCCACCTTCTTTGTGCCGAACAAGTCAGGCAAACTAACATGATGATGTGATCATCGGTTTCATGCAGACATACAGAATTGATTGACAGGGGAAAATTTAACATAAACTACACATTCTTTCAGTGCCTTCAATTTCTTAATGATGTTTATTTGTTGGATATTAGCAGCGGCAGGAATTTCATTTAAGGCAAAAAGGGGGGAGAGAGGAGAAGACAGAGGAAGGGGAGAAAACTTGTTCCAGGCAAGCAGGTTTAAGAGGAAATTTACTGCTCTGGTAAAGGCTCCATCAGAATAGTTTGTAACCACTCCTCGGAGCCAGCTCTGCAGCCGAGGCTGTCAGCGGCTAACTAGCCATTCTCAGACCATTGCTTCTGTTTGTGTGACTAAATACAGACAATTAAAGCCGAGCACTTTCATTCTCTATGAACTCATTGTTATCCAGGGTTCAAGTACGCAGATAATGGGCCGCAGGGAGACAATAGGATCACGACAGGCAGTAGCAGAGGGCTCCTTGGCGAATCCCATTCCTCATCATCTGACTCATGCTTTTCAAGTGATGGATGGTGCCAGGTCCACTTCCTGGCTCATCGGTTTCTATGAACGTGGGCCAAGGGGACCCGACACCCCCATGCCCTGGCCTGATGTGCTCAGATACCCCCAAGAAGTTCTCACCTATCAGAGCCTGGAGGTGATGGGCTGGCAGGATCCCCCTCCAGGGAGCCCTCCAGGGACAGAGAGCAAGAGCCCACTGGCTGGTCCCACGGACCAGTGGCCACATCATGAGGGCCCTCCCTGGGCTGCTGGATGGTCTTGGCCCAGGGGCAGAGGGAGCCCAGGAGCCCATGTGTCCCCTGCTTCCTGAGGACCAGCTCCGCAGGAGGTCAGGGCACCTTACTCTACCCCATGTACAATTCAAATAAAAGCAACGTGGGCCCTGGCAGGAGTGTGGTGAAGTCAAACGAGGTTCTGACCGCCCCCCGACCCCCACCTCCCACACACACTCCAAGTGACAGTAATATTTCTTCCCCCAAAGCATCATATTCTTTCAGATATTTTTTCTCTACGTTTTGGGGTCCTCACTGTTCCAGGGACTTAAGCAGGTGCTTATCCTGCCTGTTGGATGATTCTCACTTTATTTTCTTCTCATTTTGTGCATGTGTGTGTATGGCCATATCCATGTGCCTCTATTATTTTTTAATGTTTTCTTTGAAACAACTTTAAATGAACTTCTCTGTTTCTCCCTGTTACCCTCTCTCCCTCCTGCCTTATTCAGTCCTGTCCTCATGGTACCTGTGAAGTCATGGTTTTGAGACACTATTTATGCTTTTCCTAAGACACGTTAGGGTCAATGCATAGCTATTTAAAGAAAAAATTAAGCTTGCGCTTGCATCCTGCTGGTGGGGCGGGCTTCCTCCTTTGAACACCTGAGCCTGGGCTACTCTTAGCGTTTTGCATGAGGCCCCTAGAGAGAACAGGCCCTGCCTGAGCCTGGGCAGTGCATCATGACCCCGACTGGGGGAAGAGAGTCTGGTGTGCTGTGCCGGGGCCCTCATGGGACTGAGGGAGTGCAGAGGGCAGAAGGGAAAGGAGAGAGGGTGACCCCAGCTTTCCAGAGGAAGCTTGTCTTTGTCAACAAATGGGCATCCTGCTTGTCCTGCCCACGTCCTTCCACCCTCTCTATTCCAAGCACACATGGGCCAGGTCAGAACATTCCGTGCTCTGCAGCTAGGAGTTCCCAAGCCTTAACAGAGACCAACTTCTAGAGTCCTTGGGATTTCTTTTTTCTGATAAGTCAGGTCTGTGGAATTTCTGTGAAACTGCTGAGTTTTCTTTTTTTTGCATGAAATTCGTTTAAAACAAATAAAGAAAAGAAAACTGATAACATTTTGAAAATGCTGTCTGTCTCTGAGTGCCTGCCCCTTTTCACAGGACTGGGGGTACTGAGCTCATAGAGCCTGCCTGAAGGTTCCAGTCGAATATCCCCAGCTGTTCCTGCTTGGAGAATGAATTCCTTCATTTGGGGGGCAGATGGAGTGTCCTAGCAGAGTCTTGTCCCTTGGTGTGATTTCTATACCAATCTTGGGCTGTCTGGGAGATTGGGATGTGCACAGAGTTGAGTGCCAGGACCCTGGGGTGATGCCACTAGCATCCCTGTGACCATGGGAAGTCACCCTCCCTTGCCAGGACTCAGTTTTGTCCTTTGAAAAATGGGTCAGAAGTTCTCACCTTGCTCATTTTCGGGGCTGAGGGTCTCCAGCTCCCAGGGATAATGACAGCCACACTTTCAGACTTTCTTTCTTCCTATCGAAGGTTGAGACCAGATCTTTAAGATCTGCTCCAAGTAAGCCTCATAGCAGAGTGGGTCAGGCGTCACCAGTGGATCACAGAGGTGTCTTAGTAAGGTAGGCAAGCTAGAAGGCAGAGGGGGGCTTATGGGGACCTGCCTTGGAGCAGTGACAGAGTTTTTCTAATCCCTAGGGACTGGATGGGAGTTGGACTGTCCTAGGGTGGAACTTACCTCTAGAATAGTTCTTTATCTAGGTGCCTTGTGCAACAGGCCTTCTGGTCAACCCTTCCCTGGGCCTCCTGTTGGTGCCTAATAACTTCAAAAAGGTAAGGGGAACCCCAAGGAAATCAACCAGGAGTGACTGACCTCTGCTCAGAGCTCCTCCCCATTTTTTCTTCATGTTTTCTGTCTTGGCCAGTGCAGGGCAGGAGTCCCAGCTTGTTTTCTTAGGAGTAGAAGAGAAGGCTCCTCATTTCTCACCCACTTTTCAGAGATGCTTCCCCTACTCTTATATCACCCCATGGTCTCTCCAGATCTTCTGGGGTCTGTGAGTCCTGCAGATGCAACTAAAATGAAGGCCTCTGCCTGTCACCCTGGGGCTGCCCACCCAGCAGTGGTCGCATGGGATCCCTAGTCCAGAACAGCTTTGCCAGAGTCTTTAGCTGGAGTGGCTACTGGCTTTGCAGGTTCCCTTTAAGAAAAACCAGTACATGAAATTTGAGTCTCCCAATCCAAAGGCTTTCTCATGGGGCCAAGTGAAGACCCACAGGCCTAACCATTCAAGTATATGAACTTGAGAACATCAAATAGTACTAGGCAATGACATCTGTGTAAGGAGTTCCTTGGCTGGGACGTCTGTGTGAGGAAGTCTGACAGAGGGCTGATTTTCCCCATGGTGACCACCCTGATGCTCTTTTGGAATATCAGTCCCAGTGATTTTCATGTGTTCCCAATTT
>PVIY010052870.1:0-14973 GCA_004026745.1 Myrmecophaga tridactyla | reverse complement strand
AGGGCACATCCTAATAGATGAGGGATGATTTTTCTTACTCAGAATGAAGTAGATGACTCCACCTCTTCATACATACTCCTGTCTCCCTCCTTCAGCGTTTGAAGTGGGCTGATTAGGCAGCAGACTCTCAGTGTGGGAGCTAACTCCAATGTTTTCAAATGGCAGGTGAAGACTTTTCTCTGGTGTTGCTGACATGGGAACTGTGGGCAATGCAAGTCTTGATCTGTTACCCTTCTTCCTGACTGGCATCCCAGGACTGGAGGCCCAACATGGCTGGCTCTCCATCCCCTTCTTCATCATGTACATCGTGGCCATTGTGGGCAACAGCCTAATCATGGCAGCAGTGCAGGCAGACCCTGTGTTACATGAACCCATGTACCTGTTCCTCTCAATGCTGGCCATCACTGAGGTGGGAGTCTCTCTATCTACACTGCCCACTGTCATGGGCATTCTTTGGTTTGATGTCCGTCGGGTTGACTTTGATGGCTGCCTGGCCCAGATGTTCTTTATTCACACCTTCTCTTGCATGGAGTCAGGGGTTTTGTTGGCCATGAGTTATGACCGCTTTGTAGCCATCTACAACCCGCTGAGGTATACAGCCATCTTGACGTTACCCCGTATCATCTGCATGGGTCTGGGCATTACTCTGAAGAGTGTGGCATTCATGGCCCCCCTTCCAGTGCTTTTGAGGCAACTGACTTACTGCCACACTAACATCCTTTCGCATTCCTACTGTCTGCATTCGGACCTGATCCAGTTGCCTTGTGCTGATACAAAGCTCAACAGCATCCTGGGCTTGGCCATTGTTTTGGCAACTTTTGGACTGGACTCACTGCTCATTGTGGTTTCTTATGTGATGATTCTTTACTCAGTGCTGGGCATTGCCTCCAGGGAGGGACAGTGGAAGGCCCTTAACACATGTGTGTCACACATCTGTGCCGTGCTTGTGTACTATGTGCCTATGATTGGTGTGTCTATCATGCATCGTGCTGCCAAGCATGCCTCACCCATGGTCCACACACTCATGTCTAGCATCTACCTCTTTGTCCCTCCTGTGCTCAACCCCATCATCTATAGTGTCAAGACCCGACCAATCCGACAGGGAATTGTTACCTTGTTCTCCCATAAGAGGGAATTGTTTTGAATCACTTGAAGTGGACAGGGATTTTTGTCAGTCTATAAACCCCAGGGTGTTTCTGCTATGGGAAAAATTCTATACTAGGCATTTTAAGGAGAAATAGAGAGGAGGGATTCAAAGTGATGCCACAGGTTTGGCTTTAGAACATAGGAGTTATTCCTAAGCCCTTTCCATCTCTCACTGCATTCATATATGTGTGTCTGTGTGTGCACATGTACATGTCTTTCTTCCCTAACCAGATATTATCAACTTGAAGGCAGATAGCATGTATTTCCCTTTTCCTTACTATCTCAAAACTCCCAGCAAAGACCTGACAAATAATAAGAAGATATTTAATGACATTTGAATTAAAATAAAACAAGTTTCCATTTTTTCTGTGTTAGGCAGAAATAAAGAGAATCCCTTAATAAAGAAAGATCATTCTAAGAAAATACCTATGAGTGGGATAAGCATGCTTTCTGGTGGCCCGAGATAGTCACAATTTATACCTATTTTCCCTAGCATCATTAATAGTTTCCCCTTTCACTCTTAAAAATGTCTTTATTTCGGCAATAAATTATATGGTAGGCCTTCCAGCAAAGTAACTGTCTGTTCTGTAAGGAATTCAATTCTTCTTACTGCCCACTATCAGATGGTCCCTACATCCAGAGTTTATGTACCATGAGACTCTGGAGATGAGGACCACCTGATTAAATGGGCACAACTCAGACATAGAGAAAATATGGATAATATCCAAACTTACAGGGTTTAAATTCTAAGGATCCTAGCAAAAACTCTGCTGTAGGAGAATCCTAGGCCCCTTTTTTAAGATAAATATCCACTTCCAAATAAGTCTGGTACCACTGTGCCTGAAAACATCCATCTTTTCCCCCTTCTTCTCCTTCCCTTCAGACTTAGTAACCTCATATGCCATGTGATGGACATATTCTTATTTGCTCCCTCTTCCTCATCTCACTCAGCATGGGTTTGGTTGGCCAGCCTACTTCTCCTTATGACTTCTTAGGCTTTCATGGAAACCTCTGGACACGTGGGCGAAACTAGCCTCACACCACCTAAATTGCACAGATATTTGGGATTGATGCACTATAGTAACTAGTCTCAGGTTTTTAGGCTCACTCACTTCAGGTCCTCCAATGTTGTTTTCCTCATCATACACTGCTCCTCCAAACCTCATGTGCCTCACACTTGTTTGCCTTCACAGCCATCTTTTTGATGTATTCAATCTGTTTAGAACGATGGTCTTCAAATATTTGTTTATGTACTCTCAAAAATGACCTAAGGAAAAAAAAAACTATGCACCTTGCTTGTTTTCAGATTGACACTAAAAGTTTTCTTCATAGGTTGTTCATAGTTCTGAGCATGCATTCTGTGATATAAGTATATTCAGTTTAACATAAACTGTTTTTATCATATCTTTAAATATCCAATGAAACCTAAATGTGTATTTTCAAACTGACCTCATGCTTTTAAAAAATACATGAACATATCATTTAACAGTCAAATAGTTGATGGCTCTTTTCTCCTCTAATTCAAATTGTTTTAGTCTTCTAATGAGTTTTTATCATGTGAAACATGTTTATGTTTCAAACTATTTTAATTATCACCTTATCATATTTTAAAAAAAGAAAATATGCATAAAAATTAAATGTGATGTTTAAGAATTTTACTGCATCAAAAGAAATTTTTGAAAATGCATTCTGTATTGAGATATTTTTAACAATACTTACTAGTATACAATTGACAAAAAAAGCATAATATACATTGTGATATACAAAAAAGTAATATTTTATTGGAAATGCATCTCTTAATGAGAAGAAGGAGGCTTTTTTTTCCTTGGATACAAAATAAATATCATTTATTAATACAATGAAAAAATAGTTCGATACCAATTCTATTCTTATTCATATTACTCACTTTCTGGAGATGTAAATCCTGAGAAGCTTGATCACATTAATAAGAAGATAATAGTGAAGTAGTTTTATCATCGCTTTTGGAATTAAATGGCAAAAACCACATGATATTCTCTAGTACCCAACATTATTTTTAATGACCTAATAAAAGACAATTTTATTGGATCCTGTTTTGCTTTCTTTGTTTAAAACAATGAGATGTCTAAACCATTAAACTGGCACTAAACTATGTGACTGAGTCATTGGTGCATTTCACTTCATCAAAATCTACACCAGTTGTCCCTATGTTGGGTGTCTCAAATATTTTTAAACCTTGTAGAACTGGAAAGATTTAAGATGTCTTTGAAATCCATGCCTTTTCATTTTCTTTGTAAATTGTGAGAAGTCAAATCATGAAAAGGAAGGAAAAAAATGCACAACAGAGACCCAGTAAAATCAGGTATCTTCTTGGGCAAAATAATTTAAGTAAAAAAAATATATATGGAAATTGTATACTTAAAAATTGTTTACTTAAACCCAATTTTACTCTGGCATTTCTTGGAATGTTTTCTTTATGTTTCTTGGGATACGTACAATCAGTTCTAAGACTACTAGATTAGAAGTCCACTAATGACAGCTTCTGTAAAACCAGGATGACTGCCCTGAAGATAATCTGATTGAGTCTTACCATCAAATATGAAGGGAGATGATTTTTCTGGAATGATACCCAGAGATTGTGAATGAATATGGGCCTCTTTAACTGAGGAGAGTGGTTATCTGCTTTATTTATTCAACCAATATTTTTGAGCATTTACTGATTGTCAGAAAAGCCATGTTTTAGTGCGGATCCAATCTTTGTGGGAGCAGATGTTTCTTTTAATCCTGATTCAAGACGTAGGTTAATTTTTGATTAGATTACGTCCATGAAGATGTGACACGCCCAGTTGTGGGTGTGAACTTTTGGTTACATGAAGATATGACTCCACCCATTCCAGGAGGTCTTGATTAGTTTACTGGAATCCTTTAAAAAAGGAAATATTTAGGAGAGAGAGAGAGAGAGAGCCAAAAATAAGAGAGCTGACAGAAACTTCAGGTTAGAACTGACAGATAGAGAACAGAGAAATGGATGTTTGGTGATGCTTGGAGCCCAGCAGATGTTGCCATGAGATGTTAAGCAAGCCAGAACCTAAAGTGAACTAAAGGAAACCAGGAATAGAAAGCTAGCCCTGGAGAAACAAAGTGGTGAACCCCCACAGGAATAGAGGCTGAAAGCAATGGAGCCCAGGAGCAAGGGACAAACAGATATCACACATGACTACCCAGCTGACAGCTGTTCCAGACCCATTGGCCTTCCTTGAATTAAGGTATCTTTCCTTAGATGCCTTAGCTTGGACATTTTCATGGCCTTAGAAATGTAAACTAGTAACTTACCATTTTAGTTAATTTCTGTATATAGCACAAGGTAAGTGTTCAATTTTTCTCTTTTGTATATGGTTATCTGGTTTAATCAACATCATTTATTGAAGAGACTATTTCAATTCCTCATTTCAATTCCTCATTGCTTGTGCCTAGCATCCTTGTCAAATATCAAGTGCCCTTAGGTGGGCAGATTTATTTCTGAACTCTCAATTCTGCTCTATAGGTCTATTTATCCTTATGTCAGTACCGCACTGTTTTAATTATGGTATTTATGTAGTGTGCCAGTTTAAATCTGTTGTGTACTCCAAAAAAACCAAGTTCTTTAATCCTTATTCAATATTGCTGGATGGGAGATTTTTGATTGTTTCCTTGGAGAAGTGACCTACCCAATTGTGGGTGGTAACTTTTGATTAGGTGGTTTCCATGGAAATGTATCTCCACCCATTCAAGGTGAGGTTACTTCCTGGAATTCTTTAGAGGGAACCATTTTGGAAAAGGCATTAGAGTCACTGGAACCAACAGACCCAACAGAATGGATGGAGTTCCAGGGAAGTTGTTGAAGACTCATTGAAAACTCTTGGAGAGAAAGCTAACAGACATCACCATATGCCTTTCCAGATGAGAGAGAAACCCCGAACATCAGCAGCCTTCTTGAACCAAAGAATCTTTCCCTAGATGCCTTAATTTGGTTATTTTCATAGCCTTGACTTAACTTGGACTTAGAACTATAAACTTTCAGCTTAGTAAATTCCCCTTTCTAGAAGCTATTCCATTTCAGGTATATTGCATTCTGGTAGCTTGCAAACTAGAGCAGATTTTGGTACCAGAGAAGTGGGTTACTGCTGCAGTTTGCAAATACCAATATGTTGGAAGAGCTTTTTAAATGGATAAGGGGAAGATTGTGGAGGAATTGTGAGGAGCTTGATAGAAAAGGCCTAGAATGCTTTGAAGAGACTGTTGGTAGAAATATGATCTCTAAGGATATCTCTGACATGAGTTTTGACAGAAATGAGGAATGTGCCATTGAAACTGGAATGAAAGTGATCTTTATTTTAAAGTGGCACAGAGTGTTGCAAAATTGTGTACTGCTGTTGGATGGAAGTTAGAATTTAAGGACGGCAACCCAGGAAACCTGGCTGAGGAGATTTCTAAATTAAATGTGGAAAGTGAAGCCTGGTATCTCCTTGAAGCTTATAGTGAAATGCAATAGAAAAGAGATAAGCTGAGAACTGCACTCTTGGGTATAAAGAGACCAGGAATTGATGGTCTAGAAAATTCTGTGCTTTGAGAAAGGGAGACCCCAGAGAGTAGTGCCCCATATGAGGATTTAAGCAAATGTGGAACCAGTTAGCCATTTCAGGAAAAGCCAGGATTGGAGATGAAATTATCCAGGAAGGATTTGTGGAAACTCCTTCTGTCTGATGGTCATGATCCTAGCCTATTGCATAGGAACCCAACAAGATAGTTGTGGGATCTGCATAAATTTTCCAGACTGAAAGGGAGAGAAAAGTGACAAATTGAAGGTAAAATAATTTCAGAGAAAGAAGAATGGAAGCTAAAGTCTGAAGTCAAGAAAACTTTGACCAGAGGAGTAGATCCACTCAGCACTAAGAGAAGGGGGGTTTGCCCTGAAGACAGAGGGTGGGCCTTCCACCTCATTGTTCATGAAGGATTGTCCCACCCCAGGCCTTGGAGAGGGTGCAGCACATTCCCTTGGGATTGGGGAGAGTCTGGCTGCCACCACATGGAGGGGCCCAGCATGTGTCTTGTAGATGGCAGAAAACCCAGGTGTAGTCCTGATGCTTGAAGAGGGTAGAGCAGAAAAAAAGGTCATCTCCCCAATGTACCCCAAAGTTGCATTCAGAGAGAGGTGGACCACTACATAAACCCTTTGAAAGAGTGGGAGTGCCACTTACTGAAACCCCGATGATAAATGACTCTCAGACTTTGAAATCTAACAGAGTTTGCCCTGCAGGTTTTAGGAGCTGTAAGCTTCTGTTGACCTCTGTGTTCCTTCAAACTCCTCTCAATGGAAATGGAAATATATACCCTATGACTGTCTCTCCTTTGTATATTGGTAGCAGGTAACTTATTTTGAATTTTACAGGTCCAGAGCCAGAGGAGAATTTTGACTTATGACAGATCATGCCTGTAGCTGACTTTGATGAGACTTTGCACTATTTCTGACTTTGTATTTCATTTGTATTGTTGCTGAAATGGTTTAAGTTTTTGTGATATTGTGATTGAATGAATATATTTTGCATTTGGAAAGAACATGTCTTTTCATGGTCCAAGGGGTTGAATGTGCTGGTTTGAATCTGTTGTGTACCCCAGGAAAGCCAAATTCTTTAATCCTCATTCAATATTGATGGGTGGGAGCTTTTTGATCATTTCTATGTAGATGTGACCTTCCCAATTGTGATTGGTAACTTTTGATTAGATGCTTTCCATGAAGATGTGTCTCCATCAATTCAAGGTGGGGTTGCTTCCTGGAGCTCTTTATGAGGGAACCAATTTGGAAAAAGCTTTAGAGCCACCAGAACCGTCAGAGCCACAGAATGGACAGAGCCTTGGGGAAGCCATGGAAGACTCCTGGGGAGAAAGCTAGCAGACATTGCCAAGTGTTTATCAGTTGAGAGAGAGACCCTGAACATCATCAGTCTTCCTGAACCAACATATCTATCCCTGGATGCCTTAATTTGGACATTTTCATAGGCTTGCCTTAATTTGGACATTTTCACCCCCTTAGAACTATACTTGCAACATAATAAATTCACCCTTTTAAAAGCCATTCTGCTTCAGGTATATCACATTCTAGCAGTTTGCAAAGTAGAACATGTATTAAGTTTTGTTCTTTTTCTTCAAGATAGTGGGCCTTGCCATTTCATATGAATTTGAAAATTGGCTTTTCCATTTATGCAAAAAAGGAAGACAGAATTTTGATTGGGATTGTATTGATTCTGTTAATCAGTTTGGATGGTGTTGACATCTTAATATTACATCTTTCCATACATTGACACGGGATATCTTTACACCTTTCTGACTCTTTTAACAGTTATACAAATGAAGCTTAATGGATGTTTCAAATCTTGAAGCAGAGATAAAATGTAATGAAGAAGGGGAATTGTAAATCTGTTCCTGGGTTGTTTGAAGCTTCATGACCTGCATTGATTATTAAAAAGATATCTCAAGTGGTCCATGTAGACGACTTTCTTTCTGTAAAAAGCTGAAATTCTACATCTATACTAATTAACTAAGAAAAGATTGAGAAGAAAAACTTTGAGTGGTAAGGGAAAAAGTCAATGTTGACATAAGCTGCAGAAAACAGATAATTAAATTGGGGAAAATCCGTCCCACTATAAGCTTCTTCCCCTGCAATTCTTTCTCTTGTTCAAATGTTTAAGATTTTTCTTGCATTGTATGAGTATCAAATATTTTTTGGACATACAGGTTGATATACATTTGGCTGTCTCCAAATGAGAGATAAATTAAATGATAGGAGTTGTTATTTTGAGTTCTTGATTTATAAAACCAATAATCACTTATCAATATCTAAGATATGGGGAACAAAAGAATGCACAGAGAAAGAGGAAATTTAACTCCTAAATCAGTACACTGACTTTCTTGTTAAGCGAAACATTCCTCTAAGCAACTGTTTACTCAAGGAGAGTGAAGTTACGATATTAAAATAACTGGAACCTGGATCCAAGATTAGAAATGAAGAAATACAAATAGATATCAGGTTAGAAATTTGTTGTCACAAAAATTCACTAATAAATTGTTCATGTTTGGGCTTATAAACATCATATAAAGTGTCTTAATATTTTTAAAATAAATGCAGATATTGAGGAAGTATTCTAGTTCATTTTGTACTCCTGCCAAGGGATTAAACTAATTTGACGTTTTAAAAAAATGTTTTTTTTTCCTTTGATATTAGCCCCAAATGGAAAAATAATGCTAAAATTTAATTTTGCTTTATAAATTCTTGGGATTATTTTCTCATTGAAAATCTAACATTTTGGATCTTCAATATTTTCTATACTAATTTAGTTAGATAAGTTAAAATTGTTCCTAAAAATATATGTTTATACTAATGCACAACTATGTATGTTAAACTAATTTGGATAAGTGATGTCTTTAGAAAAAAAAGCATGGTTCGTAAAAACTTGAAATGGTATTTTACTCATTCTCTGGTAGGGTAGAGTTTCACTCCACTTAAGGCAAAGACACTGGAGCAGTTTGGTAGTGGTAAAGCCAGGACCTCAGTGACAGTCCCCTACATATTTTTTAAATAATGGGGTAATTGGGATCTTAATTTAATGATTTTGCCTATGGAACAAGTAATTATTGTGTCCTATCCTTGCTCAATCATCTCTCACTTGTCACTGCTCTCTACCCCCACAACCCTCTCCCAAAGCAACTTCAGGAAATACAGACACACAAAGAACATAGCAAAGCAAGGGAAACTTGATTTGTGGCTGTAACTTTGACTTGACTTGGCTGAGAATCCTTGACTTAGGAAAGGTTGGTTTGAATAGCCTAGGCTCTACAAGGGCTCTATATCTGCTTCTAAACCACAGCTTAAAGTCAAGTCTAAGTCTTGCTCTCTATTTAAGTAGAGGCCATAACACATCCAATAGTGAAAAAAAATTTGTCACAGCCTAAATGAGAGCTGGTTTATTTTGGAAACGTCTCTATTGGGATGGGATTGGAACCCATCTTTGATAATGATGCTGTTCTAGTTTGCTAGCTGCCGGAATGCAACACATCAGAAACAGTTGGGTTTTAATAAAAGGGGATTTATTTTGTTAGTTCTTCAGAGGAAAGGCAGCTAACTTTCATCTGAGTTTCTTTCTTACGTGGGAAGGCTCAGGGTGATCTCTGCTGGCCTTCTCTCCAGGTCTCTAGTTTCCAACAGCTTTCCCCCGGGTGATTCCTTTCTGCATCTCCAAAGGCCTGGGCTGAGCTGTGAGTGCTGAGATGAGGTATGCTGACTTGCTTAGCCTGTACTAAGTTGCATTCTCTCATTTAAGCACTAGCCAATTAAGTCAAACATCATTCATTGCAGCAGGCACACCTCCTAGCCGACTGCAGATGTAATTAGCAACAGATGAGATTCATGCACCATTGGCTCATGTCTACAGCAACAAAACTAGGCATCTTTACCTGGCCAAGTCGACAATTGAATCTAACTACCACAGATGCTTAATCCACATGTGTTCTGACCTCTGTAATTTAGCCAGTAGATTTGGGCACTCTTTCCTCTTAAGGTTAATGTTTGCTGGTAATCAGTCTTATCATATTTAATTCTTTCTCTTGTTAACCCATTGGGCTCAGCAGCCATGCTATTGTGGGTCAAGGCTTTTGCTGTCTTACTAGGGGAGAAAATCAGGATCCTATCATATAATTATTTATACCACCTTTATGGGACAGAGCACCAAACCCTTGACAGAGCTCCAGTATTTCTATCTGGGACCAAAGAGACAATGATCCCAAAACAGTCTTCATAAATGACCCGATTTAACCCCAGAATTTTCTAAAATGCTTATATGACAATTACTTTATAAAACCCAAATGCACACACTACACAAAATTGAGATTCATCCGTTGTTATATTTTCAAATATACCAACAATTGACTAAAACATTGAGTACCAGGTAACCTCATTAAAGGCCAACTAAGGTGATAACAGCAATTTTATTGATAACATAAAAAATAACAGTGTAGGTCCCCAACCACTGACAATCACTTATTACACAGAGATCTTAATGCTTACATACCCAAATCCCTCTTTCCTTTCAGACTGACAAATTAAACACTGTACAAATGAGTCTTTCTCTCATTAGGATGAAAAATAAATTATGTTTTCCCCAATAATCTAACTCTTTCCTTTTTATTTTTCTTTTTAACAAACTTTTAATTTTAGAATAATTTTAAATTGACAGAAATATTAGGATAGTACAGAAAGTACCTCTATAAACCACATCCAGTTTCCCTTATATTATTATTATTTTGCATTAATGTGGTACATTTATCACAATTAATAAGCCAATATTGATAGCTATTAGTCAAATTCTGCATAGTTTCAGATTTTCTTAGTTTTTGTCTAATGTCCTTTTTTTTTTGTTCCAGAATTCCATCAATTATAGCATCCTACATTTAGTGTATATGTCTCCTTTTGTCTGTGGCAGTTTCTCACACTTTGTTTTTGATGACCTTGACCATTTTGACTAGTACTGGTCAGGTATTTTGTAGAATGTTTCTCAATTATAATTTCTATGCCATTTTTCTCATGATTTGACTGTTGTTATGAGTTTGGGGGAGGAAGACCTCAGAAGTAAAGTGCTCTTCTCATCACTGCAAACCAGGGGAAGAGTGAATACTAATAATACGTCTTATAGATTTTAATGTTAATCTCAATCACCTGGCTGAAGTAATGTTTTCCAGGTTTCTCCACTATAAAATTACTCCCCAATCCCTTTATTTTATACTCATTGGAAGGAAGCTACTCTGCAAAGCACACTTAAGTGGACAGTTATGATTTAGCTCCTTAAAGGCAAAGTATCTAGATATTACTTGGAATTCTTCTCCAAGAGAGATTTGTTTATTCTCCTAACTTACATAATGCCCTGTGGTTTGTCTACTGAATCCTCTACAAGTCCACACCCCTGGAAACCATTTATCTTTTTATTGTTTCCAGGATTCTGGCTTTTCCAGCATCTCATATAAATGGACTCCTGTAGTGTGTAGCTTTTATAGACTGATTTCTTTCACTTAGCAGTATGTATTTAAGATTCATTTATGTCTTTGCATAGATTGTTAGCTCATTCTCTTTTTATTGCTGAAGGATACTCTATTGTATGACTGTATCTCAGTTTGTTTATCCATTCACCTATTGGAGGACATCTCAGTTGCTTCCAGTTTTTGGTTTCTTCTTTTATATGCTCATTATTTACAAAAGAGTGCCTGGAGGGAGCTGGATTCTTTCTTCTGGAGCAGTAGTCTGACTGCCTTTGATTTGAACTAGTGTAATCACTTTAGGATCTCTGAAAATTGATATCCAACCTTATATCTCTGTTTATTTAAAATAATTTACAGACTGTCAACAAACAAATAATTTCAAATTCTTAAACCGAGTTTCCAAATTTAAAAAAACACAGACACAGCAAAACACATTTCCATAATAAAATAACCTAATATTTTAATCTACATTCTAGACAAGATTAGCTAAATAAGCTAAATTTTTAAAAAACTTAAAATTTTTTAAAAATACCAAAAAACACTGAACATATGCAAGCATTCATAATTTTTGATCATTCATTCTATGTATATAATCACTAAGTCACAATATCATCATATAGTTGCATATTCATCATCATGATCATTTCTTGGAACATTTGCGTCTATTCAGAAAAAGAAATAAAAAGAAAACAGAAAAAAATTCATATATACCATACCCCCACCCCTTCCCCTCACCGATCACCAGCATTTCACTCTAAATTTATTTTAACATTTGTTCCCCCTATTATTTATCTTTATTCCATATGTTTTACTCATCCGTTGATAAGATAGATAAAAGGAGCATCAGATGCAAGGTTTTCACAATCACACAGTCATATTGTGAAAGTTACGTCATTATACAATCATCTTCAAGAAACATGGCTGGAACATAGTTTTACATTTTCAGGCAGTTCCCTCCAGCCTCTCCATTATATCTTGACTAACAAGGTAATATGTATTTAATGCATAAGAATAACCTCCCGGATAACCTCTCAATTCTGTTTGGAACCTCTAAGCCATTGACACTTATTATGTCTCATTTCACTCTTCCCCTTTAGTTCGAGAAGGTTTTCTCAATCTCCTGATGCTAAGTCTCAACTCATTCTCGGGGTTTTCTCAATTCCTTGATGCTGAGTCTCAGCTCATTCCAGAATTTCTCTCCTATGTTGCCAGGAAGGTCCACACCCCTGGGAGTCATATCCCACATAGACAGGGAGAGGGTGGTAAGTTTACTTGTTGTGTTGGCTGGAGAGAGAGGCCACATCTGAACAACAAAAGAACTTCTTTTGGGAGTGGCTTTTAGGCCTAATTTCAAGTAGGCTTGACCCATCCTTTGTGGGGTTAAGTTTCATATGAACAACCCCCAAGACTGGGGGCTTAGCCTACAGCTTTGGTTGTCCACACTCTTTGTGAGAATATCAAGAATTCAACTTGGGGAAGTTGAATTTTCCCCCTTTCTCACCATTCCCCGAAGGCGACTTCGCAACTACTTTTTTATTCACTGTTCAAATCACTCTGGGATCCATTGGGGCATTACTCTGGACAAACCAACAAAATCTCATGTCCTACTCAAGGTTCCATGTATTTATGGTGTTCAATTAAGCTGTCTGCATAAGTTATATTAAGAAATGCACTACTCAAAATATAAATTTTGTACCAAATGAACATTTTTTGCTTTAGTCTCACACATAAGTTAAAATTTTAAAATATTAATTACCATCTATTTTCAGCACCCTGCAGTAATGATACTCCTTTGTTCTTCCTGATACAAAAACATTTTTTAAATTTGTACATTTTGTCACTATCATTATATACTCTAGGCATTCCTAGATTATACCATCTCAGTCTTTATTGTCTATCTTTCTTTCTGATTTCATTTGTGGCCCCAGCCCTTCTCCTTCTATCATTCTCACATTCAGCTTCATTCAATGCTTTAACATAATTGTATTACAGTTAGATAGTATTGTGCTGTCCATTTCTGAGTTTTTACATTCAGTCCTGTTGCACAATCTGTATCCCTTCAGCTCGAATTACCCAATATCTTACCCTAGTTCTATCTCCTAATGGTCTCTGTTACCAATGAAATTCTCCAAGTTTTAAATAAGCTAAATTTTCCTGGCTAAATTCCTGAGATTAGAACACATGTGTGCAAACTCTAGCTCCTTTATCCTCATGACATTACTGACTAGGTATGTTCTCTGACCTTCCCTTGCAAAAAAAGTATTGTATCTTTAAGCAAGAGCACATGTGGATTAAATTTCTCATCCACTCAAGTTGACCTAATCAATGCCCAGCATAATTTCAACAGACCAAGTAGACACATGCTCAGGAGTCTAAAGATTGAGGTGAGGGATAAAATTCCCCATGGCGAAATATCCTTGGTGTTTACAACTTAAACTACAAATAGGTCTGCAGGTAATATTGGTGGGGATAGGAATTCATTTTTCGAACAGGATATGCTTTGCAAGAGGCAGGGGCATGTATCGCATCCCAAGATACTAATGAGGTTCTATTTCACAGGTATAGAATCCCTTGAGTATCACAAATTTTGTAGTAGAAAAGTTTCTAGTAGAAGGGATGTGGCCCTAATAATCACAAGAAAAATTTAGATTCAGAAATGTCAGTTTGACATGAGACAAGGAATAGGCATTAGAGTTTGCCAGAATTCCAAAGTTGCCTAAGAGAATGAGTGATGAAGGCAAAAACTACGAGTTTCCTTCAATTCCATTTAATCAAACCAGTAGGAAAGAAGAATATCCAAAAAGAAGGCCAAAGCCTAGGTAGAAATTTAGTCAATACAATAAAGCTCATCTCACTGGCACAGTTGATAAAGTGTGCTAGAATTTCACCAGTTGAGATACCACCTTCTTTTTTTGGATAGGAAAGATGCTGATACATGCCCCTACCTCTTGCAAAAAAATCAGCTAAAAGCAAAGACCATCTCATAGTATTATAGCAATATAATTGGTTAATTTTGCAGTTGTTATTTTCCAACTCTGACTAAATTGTTCCCTCAACCCTATGATTTTTACTCCAATATGATTTTTGTATATTGTAATAGTACAAATATATTCTCTCATCTCCAACGCATATTTCCTTGGGAAAGAAGGCAGTGAATTCCCTGCCGAATTTGCTTGGTTTTTATACTGTAAATGATGGGGTTCATCAAAGGAGGTGCAAGCAGGTAGATATTGGCCATTATAATGTGGACAAGAGGAGAAGCATGCTTGGCAAAGCGATGAGTCATGGATACACCAACCATGGGAACATAGAGTACCAGAACGGCCAGAATATGGGACAGGCAGTTATTAAAGGCATGAAGTCTCTCAACCATGGATGCTACCCCCATGACACTTCTCAAAATCATTACATAGGAGAGCACGATGAGCAGTGGGTCCATCACAATAATAAGCAAGACCAAAGCAAATCCATACCAGCTGTTTACCTGAATGTCAGCACAGACCAGGCGAATCATGTCCTGGTGGAGGCAGTAGGAGTGAGAGAGGAGGTGGGAGCCACAGAAGGGAAGGCGCTTGAGCAGGAACAGAGAGGGAAGAACGGCCAGCACACAGCGGCAAATGATGGCTAACCCAATCTTGCCAATGACTTCACTGGTGAGGATAGAGGTGTAATGGAGGGGGCGGCAGATGGCCACATAGCGGTCAAAGGACATAGCCAGCAGGACAGAGGATTCCATGAAAGAAAATGTATGAATGAAAAATACCTGTGCAAAGCAGGCTTCAAAGC
>PVIY010052869.1:0-14980 GCA_004026745.1 Myrmecophaga tridactyla | reverse complement strand
GAATTTTTAATGTCCATTTCAATAAAGGAGAAGAATTACACCACACGGTAAGTGACTCTGTTTTTCCTGAAGTTCCAACAGCACTGAGGCCACCTCATTCATAAACCTTCTCAAACATCACCCCTTACTCTCCATCATCATCTTCCGCTAACCTCACTGCACCGTGTTGACCTTTAACATTGGAAACAAGCACTTTCCAAGCGCTTTTGCCCTAGGAAAACATGCTCTCAGTGGGTCACATAATTCTCCAGGTTTTCTGTAGCTTCCATGTTCTCATCTGAGAGGTCATTGTTAGAATGTCAGCAACTTGTCTTCTGGCATTGCCTGAACACCAGCAATATATAGAACTTCCTTTTCTCTGCCTCCTTTATTCCAGGTCCCATTTTTCCTTTTTAAAAATGCCATCCATTGACATTTCATATGATTCTATGTGGTGGTCTCTTTCCCATTATCTTCCAGGTTCCATTGACTTCTGGCTTTGGGCTTCAGGTTCATTCCTGGAAAACACATGGGTTTTTCTTGCTCAGGGATCAAATTTCTTTTTCTTTATGTGTGAATATATTCTGCTTATATAGGGTTTCAGAAATCTCATTCAATTGGGTCACAACTTAACTGGAAATGGCATCTTTAAGAGATCCTAATTACAATGGGTTCACATCTACAGGGGTATGGATTATGATTAAGAATTTGTCTGAACTGGGGTACAAAATTCAGTCGACCTCAATCTTCCAACATTTCACACTAACCACATGTAGAATTGTACTTTTCAGGATCCCTTCCCCTTCCATGTTAATCTGTGTTCCTATATTTATTGGAGAGAAATCCATCCTTCCCTCAACACCGCTTTCCAAAAACTCTTCTGAGGTCCCGTGGATCATCAACACAGGATAAGTGAAGGAAGAGTTTTCCTCTCTTGTCAATCAGTGATGAGTGTGAAGTCCCTGCCTCAATCCATATCTGGGAAGAAAAATGGTTATTTTTTCTCAGCAGAGAATGGTGAGCTGGAGGTGAGAGGAAGGGACCTAATATTTATATCTGTGGAAGTCATGACAATCTGAAATAGAATTTCCATGGATGCTTATTAAATATATAGTTTGTCTCACACCTTGTTCAGTAAGAAATTCTTTCAGCTGCTGGTGATGGAAGTGGAAATCTTGGGCTTTGAAGGATCCCGATAAAATTTACCCAATTATAGTTGATACTTGTGGTAGACATTTTGCAGAGATGACCCTCTTTTCAACCTTTCTCTGAATCTATGTTTTGTTCAATGGGTCTCTATAGGTCCTCCTATCGAGAGGTGGAGATCTTAAACTGCTTTTGATTCAGGGCTTAATTTCAAGTATTTAATTTGTTTTAGCCAAGAGAATATGGTAGAAGTGACAGTGTGCCTAATTTCAAGTGTTTAATTTGTTTTAGCCAAGAGAATATGGTAGAAGTGACAGTGTGCCTCAAGGGGCCTTGGCATTTTGAGCTTCTTTTTCATGAAACCCTGAGTCTGCCACTTCAACAACTCCAGACTACCTGCTGGAAGATGAAGAGACATGAACAGCAGAAAGCAGTTCCCTCAGGAAAGACTACCCTCAACCAGTGTCTATCCATTAACTAACCATGAGAAGGTAAGAGGACCCAGCCAGAATCAGCAGAGCCTTACGTGTTGACATACAGTGGAATATAGCCACATATGGAGCTCTGCAAAAATCAATACAAATCCAAACCATGCATGTCTGCGCCCGTTTAAACATTGTCTTAAACTGTGTATTTTGGGGAAGGCCTGTTATGCAACCATAGATAATTATGTGAACAGAATTGAGGACAGTAAGAATAAACAGCTGCTACTTATTTTGAGGATTTCAACAGCCCACTGGAAGACTGCATTCATGGTCACATTGTTATTCCAGTTGATTTCAGATAAGTGTATTGAAAAGAGAGATTGCTTTTGAGATTCCTTTGGGGGTAAGTATTAAATGTTGAATAGACATGCACTTATGTCCAGGATGAACTTGTGCACTGACTCAGGACACTCCACTCCCTGCAGAATCACTGAGCAGGATTTCAAGCTCTTGTGTAACTCATCCTTCCATCATGCAGATTATATAGAGATTTGAAAATTAAGGCTATAAAAAGCAGGTGATAGAGTCAACCCAGGGATTGTGCACTAAAGTAACCTTCAATGTCTATGAGAAAATATAGAGAAAGGGCATATATTTTTGTTAGAGGAATTTGAGAACCTTATTTATTTTACACTAATAATAAAGAATATGGAACCTAGCCCAGCACCCACATGCATAAAATATCTTGCACAAAGAAGCCACATATTCTTAATTAATTTATAGATATAAGTCATCTAAAACAATTCTTTTTTTAGGTATAGCTTTCATGTTGTAAAGTTTTGCCTTCACATATGTAAGATCATATCTGACCCTAAAATATTTTTTTGATCCTAGAAATTTCAAAGAATCATAAGTTCTGTCTCTGAAGCTGTGAGCCCTAGAATCACAGCACCTCTGTAGATCCAGAACCAATAATATTTTATTGATTTCCACTAAATAAACTTTTCAGAGCCCCCTTTATGTCTTTATTTCTCAAACTGTAGATGAACGGGTTAAACATGGGAATCAACACAGAGTACAACACCGAGGCTGGTGCACTAGCATGGGTGTTATGCATAGAAAAAGAGCTAATACATATACTTATACTAGTACAGTAAAATAGGGAGACAGCTGTGAGGTGAGATGCACAGGTGGAAAATGCTTTATATTTCCCCAGAGCTGAGGAGATCGTACGTATGGAGGAAATAATCTTAGAATAGGAGAAAATGATACCAATGAATGGTCTTCGACCCAGCAGCCCAGCTACAAAATACATCAATGTGTCATTGAGGAAATTTTCGGGACAGGCAAGTTGCTTCATCTGATTATATTCACAGAAAAAGTGCGGGATTTCCAAGGATGCACAAAAGGACAGCTGCTATATGAGTGAGATTTGTGATAGAGCATACAGGACACTTATGATCCAGCACCCCAGAAGCAGCAGGACACAGAGTTGGAGATTCATGATGACCATGTAGTGCAGGTGGTTACAGGTGGCCATGAAGCGGTCACAGGCCATGACGGTCAAGAGCTAGTTCTCCAACGCTACAAAGAGTAAGAAAGAGGACATCTGGGTGAGGCAGCCTGCATAAGAAATTACTTTGCTCTGTGTCTGAATACTCAGCAGCATCTTTGGTATGGTGGTGGAGGATAAACAGGTGCCAGCAAAGGACAGGAAGGAGTACATGGAGAGGAAGAAGTACATGGGCCTGTGGAGGTGGGAGTCAGTGATGGTGGCCAGGACAATGAGCAGGTTCCCCAAGACGGTGACCAGGTACATGGACAGGAAGAGCCCAAAGAGGAAGGGCTGCAACTCTGGTTCATCTGAAAAGGCCAGAAGAAGAAATTCTAGAATTCGTGTTTCATTTCCTGGTTCCATGTAGTTGATATAACCATACAGACATAGAGAAAGATCATGACTTGTTTTCAAACAATCATTCGTTACCTATCTATAATTTACATTTTTCAGGCAAGAAAATAGTTCCTAGATTTTATTATGAATCTTGTTGCATTTCAGGGATCCTTTGGGCAATCTCTGATGAGGGATTCCTGTCGCACTTTCAGATAATTCCCCAAACCATCCACAATCATGGTTTTTAAGAGAAAATCCTTCTTTAATCCGTGGAAAGCATATTGAGTTTTTACATTGTGCCAGCCATGTCTAGCAAATGGGAAAAATAAAATACCATTTGAAAATAAAATTGGCTGCTATCTTCATGGATAAAGAGTACAAGGAAATAAATGCATAATCATAACATTCCATATTGTTACAAGTGCTACTAGGAAAAGAGAGTAGGTAGGAACAAACACACAGAGTGAAGAGGCCAGATGGATATCTGGGGAAGCATGTGCTTTTCAGAGGAATGTTTAGGTCCCAAGGAAGGGCAGTGTTTAGGGTGTACTAGGTCACCATGGAAGTTGGTTTGGCAGGGAAATGATAAAAGAGAGAGTGATGAGAGATGGTGTCAGAGAAGGGTGAAGTACAAGGTAGCCTCGCTGCTGCTGAAGACTTCAAAACAGATTTCCTCTCCACATGTTGTACCTCTTGACCTCTATTAATTGGATGCAAACATGCCTTTGAAATTAAATGGGGCGGCTCCTAATTCCATATAAATGTTTGCATTTGGACTCTGTATTATATGGTACAAATATTGGAATTTATGAGCTCAGCTGCCCCACTTTATGGACTGTCACACCCAAAAAAACACACACATGCACAGACACAGCGCTTTCAGATTTTCTGGGGTCCTGTTAACATGATCCTCATCTCACCCCTAATTGATTAGGCCTGGGTGAATACAATGCAAGCTGACAGTACCAGAAGATCTCTTCCAAAAATCCTTCGAAATGGATACATGAAATTTAATATGACAAACCTCCCACAGAGAGGTAAACCAGAAGTTTAATTTTGATGTGGCATTTTCTTCCCTGTGTTTAAAGAAACAAAGATCTGATCAGTAAGGAGAGAGAGAGAGAGCATGATGAGCTGGTATTGAGGGAAAATATAAGATATAAACTCAGGTCTTCCCTGAGAGACTGTTCTGAAGGACCTACCTGGGTTTTGGTGACATTCCAACCATGGTATATTCCCTTGATACATAGGAAAACTAATAAAAGATCAAAAGCAATTTATCCAAGCAAAAGGACTGAAATCAATTTACCATACCAAGACACCAAGCCAATTGAACTTCCCAAGAGTGAAATAAGCACATGGAATAAGAGACTATTTCACAATAGAAAATATAATGAGTACAACAAATGTTGGTAATTGTATGTGAAGCAGTTGAAATCTTTTTAAATAATATTGAATGCAATTTTTTTGGAATCCAATGAACCTGATCCTTAGATGTACCATGTGTTTGTTTATAAAGTTTGATAGGAAGGAAAACATTCTAAATCTTAATGCCTCCAATGATAGAGTAGGGAACATAGTATCCGTCATCCTATGAAGGTTGACTCACAATGATTATACATAAAATATTTTGCTATTTCCTTCCTGTTAATAAACAGGTTATCACTGGTAATGAGATGAGCTTGAATTGTCTTTTTCTCAGGTGATTCATTCTCTCCACACCTCGTGTCTCTGTTCTCATCATCTATTTCATTTCCTCATCACCTTCCTAGAAATCACAGAACGAGTTGATATTCAGAGTCAGGTATCTTCTGCTATAGAATGGATCATCGAATTCCGTGACATATGATCCCTGGTGACTTCCTGCTGGACAATGAAGCCAACATTCCATAGCGCAACTCTCTGTTGCAGACCTGTCAGTGTCCCCTCTCACCAGTCTCCCAAACGTTGAACTTACTTGCACCTTTGCCAGAATGCCATAGTTCCCATAGTCAGTGACTTCATATTTCTTCTTTTGTTTTCCTAGAGTCTCTCCAACAATTCTACTTCATGTTTTTTTCACTCCTTTTCCTTTGGAATACCCTACACCCCTTCAGGATAGCCTGGAGTCATCTCCTTTTGAATCTTTTTTCTTAACATCTTACAAAGAAGGCAATAATTTATTCTGTGCACTTAGTTTCAAAGGTAGGAGCTATGATGATGTACTGCTTTTACTTAAATCCACGTGTTTTCTCTCTACCAGATGTGAGTTCCCTAATGGAAGTATCAATATTTGACATACTTTTTTGGCTGAGACATGGTCAGTGGGTGAGTGGCTACAACAATAGATGATGAAATGCATACTACAAGAATGAATAAAAGAATATGGTTTCACAGAAATGCCAATGATGAAAGAAAGAGATGCAGAAAATTGTTAATATTAGCATGTCTATGCTAATGGCATGCTTCCCATATTCTGAGATTAGATCCCATAAATGGGTAAATGCTATATGTTGTAGTAACTACAAAATAGAGTAAACAAAAAATCATAAGAAATTTAAGAGTGCCTCATAAAATAGTAAGGGTACTTGCAAAATGTCTTCAAGACATGTTTGTTCAGCCATGTGTATATGTGTGTGTGATTGTGTGTGTCATGGATGACAAGGCGAAGTGTATTTCTTACTCTGGGAAATGGCCAAAATTTCAGAAGCCACTACACAAAATGCAAGAACAATTTTAAAAGAAAGCAATTCCCTGCTTGGGGTAGAGGTCCTATGACTGGAGAGTCAAATGGAAGATCAAGAATGCTGAGAGAAGAAGGAGACAGCATGGCAGCTGAGTCTTCTCCAGACTCAAGGGCCATAGGTGGAGCAGATGTCCTTGCTGCACTGGCTTCTTATGCTCTCCACATTTCTCTTTGGTCTACCTGTTACTCCTGGGGCTGTCCCATATTGATTTGATTACACTGGTTCATATGGTCTGATAGTGGGTGAAGGAGGTCCCTCAAATGATTACTTGTAAAATGATCTTTTATTTATTATTCTAGAGCTCTGGGATTTGACCTCATTTTTTGACAATCCCAAAGGGCACACACCAGCCTTAGTTCTGTTCCTTGTGCAACGTGCAGAGGCCTTCCCTGACCATTCTCTCTAACATCCTGGACTAACCATGGCAATTGGTGCTCTAACTCTGATTTGTCTTTGTCCATATGATGTTTTCGAAATTGTACTTTAAATACTCCAGTAAAATGCACAGTCCTAATGATTGGGGACTACACCTGCTTTGTTCTCTTTTGTATTTTGGGGAAGGTGTAAGGAAATTATGCATTTTTCAAATAACAGATTTGAAGAAAATATGAATTTATGAAATAGAATGTTGCAGGGAGAATGAAACCAGGTTAGAATTAGTTGTTTCAAACCTATATTAGACAAAAGTGCATGGAATATCCAAATCTACATTTTGAAAGTCAAAATGTAAAGTAAAAATGATTTAATAGTATTTATGTAGATTAATAATTAAATAGAAAAGGTCCTGGAAACAAAATAATACACAAATACAGTTTTTAAAAATGCATGGAGGAAGCAGTATCAAAAGCTATTTCTTCACCCCACATGAAGATATATGGATTCAAGCCTGTTCTTAAATAGGATGAATGTGAGAGTCATTTTGGAAAAAAAGAATTCTTCTAAATAATGACAGAGAGTGATGCAACTTTTAGAAATAGAGCTAACCAAGGAAGTAAAGATAGAATAAGAGAAACAAAGATGTGAAAACAAGATGTCAGTGCATAAAAAAGTAATTTATTGAGTCAAATGTAACAGAACTTTCATAGTTTGAAAAGCAAATTTGGTTCCCGGAGCCTGCCCATGGCAAAATAAAGAAGAAAATCAATGGGAGAAATGCTACATGTAACACTAATAGATTGACCCACACAAAGTTTGTTACATTTCAAACATTCCTCCTCAATTACTTCCATACAGACATAAAAGAACTAACTTTAGAACAACAAAATTTGTAGAAAACCTGCAGTTCATTTTTTGAAAGAATATAATTAAATAACAGGAATAAAATCACTCAGACACAAGTATACAAAAATAAAAATCTAAACAAGTTGCAAAGGAGAAAGTGAATGACTAATAAACCAACATATATTTAACCATACCAATAAAGGAATAAATGTCAAGTTTAGGGTTTAAGATATCCATTTCTAAAAATTAAAAATTATCAAATTTCATGTGAATAATCAATGTGAAAAGCATGTCTCATATACTGATGTTTCAACATATATCTAAGTGCAAATGACTGGAATTTTCCTATCAGTACACATACATGCTTTGATATATCTTGTCTTGAAAAAAAAAGACATGTCCTCACTTCACAGCAATTTTCTGTACTCACCTTACCTGGTCCTTGGATAGATCTTCTGCTTTTCTAGATTCACTATATCCTTCATATTCCTTATTATAATTGGGCTTACATTCCTCTTACTTAATGTCTACACTAATCACTTGCATTCCTGAATTCACCAAACTCTTCCTTTTAAAAAATATATTAAATGTAAAATGCCTTAATTAATTAAGTCACAGTCAACAAAGACTGAGAGATCCTGGGGTAGTCTCAATTAGCACCTGATGATCTCACTTCAAAGCTTTCTGTCCCCATTCACCCTGTCTCCTTCTTGTATTTCTACTTTACTCTGCAAATAACCTGGATGGTTTCTCACAGAGGAATGTCTCCAAGTGGAAGTCTGAATTACTCCCTGAGCATTTGGTGAAGGAGACAGAAGCTCTGTCCCAAGACAAGAGAGCTGGAAGAAGTCAGGTACGGGTCACCAAGCCAGAGTTAGATCCCTAAATAAACAACCATGTCCCATTTAGCCTGAGGTTGCATAAGCTAAGGAGAAGCCACAGAAGGGATATTTACATCTTCCTTATAGCTGCTCCTCAGGCACTTTTGCTACTTTTTACTCCAACCGCTGATCCATCATATCCCTGTGGGAAATAGTCTGAACAGAAAAAAATTTTTCTTACTGATTGTTCCCAAGAGACCATGTTATGAGAAGAAACAAGTTTTGATTATACATCCTCCATGAACTCTCCTTCTTTCCATAGATCTAAACACCTAAAAGGTTATCCAATCTTTGACAAAAGTTTCTCTGAAGTCTAAGACTGGGGAGCCTATCTTGGCTAGGTCCACTGGATCTCCAAAGCATTGACTATGGGTGAGGATGCAGCCATTACTGACCCTGCCAGAAATTTCCTGCTATTTACGACCAAGTTGAGAACTGTGTTCATTTGGCATAAAACCATGAATGCTACACATTTTTTGCTTAATGATGCTTTTCCCAAAAACTTAGGAACGTAGTGCTTGTAGCACAAATTAGGACCTGTTTTATAGACCCTCATTATAAAATGTTTATTAAAGACAGGAAATGTATTTAGATCATTTATGCACCATGGTATGTCTCATATAGAATGCCTCATATCCCTTGGATGATGCTCAATTATTTAGTTACTGTTCCTCAAAGTATACTACAATCATGTTGTTTAAGGATGAATTTTAGATAAAGGCATTTACACACTGATTTCCTGGAGGGACATTGTAAGGGTTCTTTTGCTTGTTTATGGGTAGAGATGTGAGTGAAGTCACTTCAATATTCATAACATTTTAAGCGGGTTGTTGCATGTCATCTAAGGTCAAAATATTGATTGAATGCATTCCCACACATGTGACATACATATGATTTTTCTCTAGTATCATCTAAGGTTAGAACAATTAGTGCAGTGTTTCCCACGTATCTAGCATTCATATTGTTTGTTTCCAATTGTGGATTCACACATGCCATCTAAGGGAAGATAGCCAGCTGACGGCTCTTCCATATGGAAGACACCTACAAGCTTCCCTTCATTGTGAGTCTTCTCATATTGTCCAAGTAGTAGAAGGACGAGTCAAAGTTTTACCACACAGATGGCATTCACGTGATTTCTCGCCAATGATTTACTTTAGACATCTGTTAGAAGACTGGCAAAAGGCTTTCGTACAAAGACAGAAGCCATATGGTTTATCTCCAGTGAGAATTCTCTCCTTTTGTCTAAGGACACAAGTCCTTCTGAAGGCTTTCCTACGAAAATGATAGTCATATGATTTACTTCTAGTGGGAACATACTTATGATGTTTGCAGGATGACTGGTCACTGAAGAATTTATTAAATTGTTTCCTGACATAGGGCTTGTGACTTGGCACATATTTAGTCAATTTGGAGCTTTGATGTTTCATTATCATTTTTCATTCCTGTATTTCAGAGTATATCACTCAACTAAGGAAATCTTTCATTGATATTTCCAAGGATCTGCTCATTCATTGAATGGCTTCTTTTGGTAATGCATCATGGATTCCTGGAGATTGCCAAGGCTCTGGCCTTGGAGAAGTCCTAATCACACACTGTACAGTCCCTCTTCTTTCTCCAAATGGGAAATCATATCTGACTTACAGAACTGATATACAGTGGTAACATTGTCAATAGCTCAGCTGTCAGCATCACAGTCTGTTTTATTAACACACATGTAGTCCAGGCACTAAATTGTCCATGAAGAACCCAAGTAGATTGGAAAAGACAATGAATCCAAGTCTTTATTGAGGATGCTTTCACTATTTGTAACTCAGAGCTTCTCTTTCCCTTTGACCATCTTTTAATTGAGTTGTTCATATTTTTATTGTTGAGTTGGAGGATTTTGTTATGTACTGTGCATGTTAAACCCTTACTTAATATGTGGTTTCATAATATTCTCTTCCATTGTGCAGATTGTTATTTTAAAGTGCTTCAAGGTGCAAAAGTTTTAAATTTTGATTAGACTCCATTTGTGCATTGTTAAATAGAGTGCTAGGATGTCATTAAATATCTTAGAATAATCTCAACAAAATTGTATTTAGGCAAAGCTTTCTGGGATAGTTATTAGATTTGTTTTGCTCTTGCATTATTAATTAAATCTTACGTTAGTTATTTTAATGTAGTAAAATACATATATTCAACGTGAAGTCTTAAAATTGTAACCATGTTTAAGTGCACAATTCCCTGATATCAATTATTTTTACAATGTTTTGCTACCATTACCACCTTCTATTACTCAATCTTTTTCATCATTCAAAACAGAAACTCTTACCTATTAAGCAATAACACCCTATTATCCTTCTCTGCAGACCCTTAACTTAATTTAAATTTCTGTTTCTATGAATATGTTAATATACAGAGATGGAAAGAACTGAGTCCAACCACAGATAAGTGGATTAACACAATATTGTGTATCCATACATTGGAATACTGAATGGACATGAAAAGGAATAAAGTTCTGATCCATGTTAAAACACGGAGCACTCTTGCTTAATTTAGTGTTGCTTCTACAACACTGTTGGCAGACACTTCCTTTGCAGGAAATCAGGAATCCATCAAATCTTCTACTATTTCTCCTCTCAGCACTTTCTGAGATCCCAGAGAGGAAGTCCATTGTCTCACAAGTTCTGTCCAAGCACCTGTTTATTCTCATGGGGAACCTACTCATCGTTCTGAGCATCATATCAGCCTCCCTTCCAGATGCCTAATACTTCTTCGTCTCCAGCCATACTGTTGTTATATTTGTTTCACCTCTATCACCAGTCTTAATATGTTGTGGTATAGCCAGCATTCCCTATGTTATTTGCACAAGTCAAATGTATTTTGTCACCATTTTTCCACCTTTGGACAATTTCCCACTAACTCTGATATCTCTGTGCCATCTATGTCCAACCTCTACCACATGTTCACCTTGCACCCCTGCTCTTTTCTCAGTTACTTCTTGTGACCTTCTTCTCAGCATTTTTGAAAATTTATATGCATTGTTCCTTTCTTTCCAGGCAGTCATTGAAATCCCTCAGTCTTTCTGAACTCCCTGAAGTAATCAGACACATCTGCTCCACGTGACCCAATTTTGGGCAAAGATCTGTAAAATGGGTACTTCGTTGGAGCTTCTAGGAACACTGGTATTGTTTAAATATAAATAGCCTCATAAGATAATATGTATTGTTTGGTTCCATGTATTCAAATTCAAATTGTGAATATAATTAACATCACTGAAGTGTATGTATTAAATAATGAAGATAGGACATAAAAAGAATCACCATAAATGGAAAACAAAGTTCTTCTATGTTGTTTGAATTGTGGCTAGTGATTAGATTTAGGTCCACAGGGAAATTCAGTGACTGGTCATGTTCTCTTTTTAGGACTGGGTTCTGATGACAGAATATATTCATTTTGTCACAGTTCATTAAACCTATGATATTCAATTTTCCAGGTATATGTTATACTTCAATACAATAATCTTTGAAAAAAAATTCCTCTGGCACTTCATTTGTTCTATACCCTTGATTCTTCCCCCATCTTCCTCAGTGGGATATGGATTCAGTGTCTGAAGATGCAGCACCTATTTGGTGATGATGAGAATGAAAATCACATAGTGATAAAAGTAATGAATACCGAGCCCCCAGGAGTTGCACCGAACTGTGTGTAAGTATGGGCACCTTAGCATAGAGCAGTTGATGGGTGGGTGAATAACGCCTTAATTTCTGTAAGTCAGTGTTTTGTTTGGGCTTTTTTTTTTCAGCTGAATGTGACCCTTAACTAGTTCACTGCTCATGGTACCATTTTAAAGATTTGATCTGCTGCCAACTATAAAGGGCTGCATGGGAATTTAAAAATGCACACTTAATTATAGAGACCAATATACTGTATTTAGCCTTTTAATAACAGCTATGCATTGAGAAAATTCCTTGATAAATTATAAAACCTCCCTAGAAGGCTTGCTAAAGTAGGAAAAATCTTAGAAAGTTTCACAGGGGAACTTGAAGAAGATGAGAAAGGTGTCTTCTCCATAAGTGAGGAATTACTGGCCATGAAACCTCTGTACAACTGAAAAGAAAGCTGGCAAAAGTATGGCAACAGCAATTCAAGCCATCTGTGCTAGTAACCTTATAGTGTGCAGAGACCTCAATCTCTTTACAATCACCATCTCAGAGAGAACATTCCTTCCAAAAGAATGGGCTTATTATTCCAAAACAATATTCGTTTTCCAATTCATAATTCCCTTCCTTCAATAAAAAATGTCTCTATTTTGAAATGTCATATCCAGTTCAATCAAAAGAAAGCCACTATGGACATGGGGATATCCAGATGGCAGGAGTGGAGGAAGCAATCTCTAGCTTTGGAGTTGATGAATCAAATATGAGATTCCTGGACTCAGTGATGTATCTTGAAAGAAAAAAAAAATTTCTTCTTAATCTAGGGGTGGTGAGCCAGAAAGGAGGAGGCAGGTAGAGATATTTACACCTGGGAGAGCCTTGACATTCTGGGTAGAATTTCTGTAGCGTTGCATTGAACATAAACCCTGACTATCACATTCTTATCCAGGTATTTCATTCAAATACTGATGGAAGGATTGGAAAAAGTCATGCTTTAAGGCTTAGTTCTTGAAATATCTATTAAAACATGGTTCTATTAGAATATACACCTGTGATAGACTTATTGCAGATAGAGCAGTTGTCTCCACCTTTCTCTGTACCTACCTCTTGTGAAGCACCTGTGTAAGTCCACCTATCAACAGGTGAGTATCTTCTCCATCTTTGAATCTGATGGGAGTCATGTTTTATTTGATTTGCCCAATAGACAATGGTGGGGCTGACAGTGAGCCTCAAGAAGGCTTACTCTGTTTCTGATGCTGTGTCTAAGAATCCTCCCTCAGCCATGTGCCCAAGCCCATGCTTCACTGCTGGAGAATGAGAGAATGTGTGGAGGAGAGGCCAGTTGTCACTGCAGTGAAAGTCACTGCAGCCCAGCCTACAGCCAACAGGTCACCCTAGTGAGAGGATTAGCCAAGATCAAAGCAGTCCCAGGCAACTCAAATCTAACCACATCTGGGAGGAGGCAGAAGAGATCAAAAGAGATCCATATCTCAGCAGCCCATAAAGTAATAAAATCTCATCTTAAAACATGTATTTTTGGGATGTCTTGTTTGCGACCAATAGTTAACTGAAACAACAGTCAACACTAACAGATTTGCTAGTACTGAGATAAGTCTGCGGCTTCCTAAGTTTGCATTTCTTCAGATATTTGAAGCATTGATGATCAGCAGTTGTTAAAGCTTAAGTCAGAAAATCATACCTAAAAGTGATCACAGATGAGGCTCCTTTAGAGAGCTAGATGAGTATGGAAGGACATACATGCTTGTGCAAGTATAACTGGTGACCCTGAATCTGGACACATCATTGGCAGAGGTATTTTGTGGGAAGGGGCCCAAACTCTTCTATCAATCAACCTTTGATCATGAGGAATGAAAATTGTTGACAATAAGTGAGAGTGAGTGATGAAAAATTAAATATAAAATTTGTTCATTCAAAAGTTGTTTTGTGTTTTTAATGATATTTTAAAATGGACAGTTTACTTAAAGAAATAGAAGCAATCACATTTTTGGCATCACTGAAATTTGTAGAGCAGAAGTGGGAATATGAGCAAATAAAATAGAATTTAGAAACACAACACAGTTTTGCACACCACTTAACATTACCCCTAACATATGCAAGAAGATTTCATAATCCATTATAGAACCCACATCATCAATAAGAAATCCTTCTTTACTAATGAAGTGCATAATTGAAAATTATCATTGACTATGTTTTTAAACATGTATGATGATGTACAGATATATGTACAAATTTGTCTACTTCTAGACTGCTCTCAAAAGGCACGCACACACCACACACACACACACACACACACACACACATATATATATATATATATATTGAACGAAGAATTTTCCTACAGTACCCTATGACAGAGGCCATCCATAGTAAGAAATGTGGACATTGACCTGAATAAAAGAATAGGAGTTTAACAAGGAGGGTAAAACCAGATGATCAGCTAAAAGAAGCACCAATAGGTGAGTCGATATTCATAGAAAGATCTTGTAAGGTGAAGATATACATGAGAGGACAGACGCAAAGCTGAAATGCTGAAGCATCCTTTCCATTAAAATGTCATATATTGATGCTGTTGACACGGGTACAGGTGCCATAAGTGTAGGACAACTCACCACAACTCTTTCAGTAAAAAGAAAACACCTTATGCCTTTAACTGTGAAAATTGAGAAGAAAAATATTCTTCAAGAAATCCACACTTATTGTGATCTGTTGGAATTTACAAGTTGCTTCTCATCCACATAGAAAAAGTAGGAAAATGTACAAGAAGGAAAATGTTCACTATGTAACAGACAGAGAAATCTTAATGAAGGAAGAGGTCTAAAATCCAACAAATTGAAATTGTGAATAAATAGAAAGACACACTGCATACTCATAACACTACATTTCCCTGATTTGTGGGAATCAGCGACATTAAATACATTTACTATGTTTTGCCACCATCAAAATCATTCATTATTGAAACTTTTTTTTATCACCCCAGAAAGAAACTCTATTAAGCAATAATCCCACGCTGCCTTCCACCATCATTGGTAACCTGGGACATAATTTTTTTTTT